>JBBPMF010000318.1:0-33315 GCA_038090175.1 Austroboletus eburneus | reverse complement strand
CTCCTCTGACCTCTGGTCACTCCGTACCTCCGCTCCGCTCCCCTCGTAAATCAGGGACAACGGAACTGGACAAGGGCGCACCACATAAGGTGAAGCCGAAGTCCCTACCCCCTCCGACCAACTCCGGTGCTCCGGAGTTCGCTACCCAGTCCACGACGGACCCGCACTTAACAACCCCTCACACCGCCCGTATCGAAGAAGTCGAAGAAGACTCGATGACCGGACTCAATAAAATCTCCATCTCCTCGGGTTTTTAAAGGGGGGACCTCACTCGACGCAAGGTTCCTCCTCCTCTCCTAAGCATATGCATGTAACAGTATTTACCGAACCCGGAACAATGAAACTCCCCATTCAAATCATCGTTCCCTCGCATATGTTTAAAGTCGTCAACACCACCGCCCTGATCGATTCCGGAGCCGATATCTCCTGTATCGATTGGAACTTCGTAAGGAAACACAAACTCCCCACTACCCACCTCCCTCGCCCCCTCAATGTCCGAAGCGTCACACAAGATCCCACCACCCAGGGAGGAGTAAAATTCTCCGCCGAACTCTTCGTTCATATTGAAGGGCTCGCCCACAAGGTGGTCTTCTATGTCATGAATTGCGGGACCTCTAACGTCATCCTCGGACTCCCCTGGCTCAAGGCCACTAACCCCTCCATTAATTGGTCGAATCAAACCATCTCCATCGCAGAATCCACCGACCAATCAAAACTCCTTCACTCCCTCCACTCCGCCGACTCCAGGAAACACGACTCCTACTTTTGCTCCTTACTTCCTAACGACTCCCCCGAAATCCGACATGTCCATGTTCTCCTAGATCATCGCCACCTTCCCAGTTTCCTCAAGGACGAAACGAGGGAAGAATTCGATAACAACCCCATCACCCACGCAACTGTGAATAGGATCTTTCGTGGCGATTCCCGTTTTGTCATCTCCGGACCTGCCAATCTTATAGGAAAAATCAACACATCCACTGAACTCGCTGCCAACGCCGAAAAAACCAAACCAAAGCAGGTCCTACCTCCTGAATACTCTGACTACGCGGCGAAAGAAGCCACTGAACACATTCCCCCTTCTCGCCCCTACGATCACGAAATCAACCTTGACGACTCCTTCACCCCGAAAATCGGAAAGGTGTACCCCCTCTCCCCCGATGAACGCAAAGCTACAGAAGCGTTTATCGAAGAAAACCTCGCCTCTGGGAAGATCCGTCCCTCAAACTCCCCACAAGCATCCCCGTTCTTTTTCGTCAAAAAGAAGGACGGTGGCCTCCGTCCCTGCCAAGACTACCGATACCTGAACGAGCATACTGTCCGGGACGCCTACCCCCTCCCCCTCATCTCTGACCTCGTCGATAAGCTAAAAGACGCTAAACTCTTCACAAAATTCGATGTCCGCTGGGGCTACAACAATGTCCGCATCAAAGACGGACATCAGTGGAAGGCCGCTTTCGTCACCCACAAGGGCCTCTTTGAACCTACTGTCATGTTCTTCGGATTGACTAACTCCCCCGTGACCTTTCAACGATTCATGAACGACTCTTTCCGAGACATGATCGCTGAAGAATGGCTTGTTGTCTACATGGATGACCTCCTAGTCTACTCCCCCACGGAAGAACTCCACGTCGAACGAACTCGACGCGTCCTCCAATGAATGCAGGAACTTGACCTGCACCTCAAACTCGAGAAATGTCGCTTCGGGGTAACCGAAGTTGACTATCTTGGAATGATTGTGAAACCCGGTCAACTCGCCATGGACCCAGTCAAACTCGATGGGATTGCATCCTGGCCAACCCCCGAGAAACTCAAAGACATCCGATCATTTCTGGGTTTTGCCAACTTCTACCACCGGTTCATCCCGGACTACTCCTCCATCACGCGACCCTTGATTGACCTCACCAAGAAAAGCACTCCTTGGGAATGGTCTCCCCTCTGCGCAACAGCCTTTACCCGGCTGAAACACCTTTTCCTGGAGAAACCTATTCTTCAACTCCCTAATACCTCCGCCCCCTTCGCCATCGCCACAGACACCTCGAAGTATGCTTTCGGAGGCATCCTTCTCCAAACCGATGTCAATGGCGAATGGCACCCTTGTTCCTACCTCTCTCAGTCCTTCAATCCGGCTGAAAGAAACTACGACATCTACGATCGCGAACTCCTCGTGATCATCCGTGCCCTCCACTCGTGGCGACAATATCTCTATGGCTCCCCTTACCCCATTCAGGTCTTCACCGACCATAAAAACCTCACGTACTTCCGCTCCACCCAAAACCTCAACCGACGGCAAGCCCGTTGGCTCCTTGACCTTGCGGATTACGATCTCAAGCTCTCTTACATCCCTGGCAAATTCCTTGCTGCCCCCGATGCCCTCTCTCGCTGCCCTGACCTTGTCTCTGCAGAAGATGACAATTCTGGAGTCACACTCCTACCCCACTCCCTCTTCGTTAATCTCATTGACACCACCTTCTCCCAGCGTATCCTGGACGCTTCCAAACGAGACTCTATTGTCCAGGACTTCCTTCAATCACTCCCTGATGCCTCGGATAGCTCCACTGACGTCGTCCTCCCCCTCCCCTTCCGCAAACACGTCACCGATTGGCACTATGACAATGGCGTCCTCACCTTCCAGGGACGCACATATATCCCCACGGACGACTCCCTCCGCAAAGCCGTATTACACCGTTGTCATGACCATGAGACAGCCGGCCACCCCGGCTACCTCAAAACCCGCCAACTCGTCTCCTCCGAGTTCTATTGGCCCGGCCTTGCCCAATATGTCCACAAATACGTCGAAGGCTGCGCCACTTGCCAGCAAAACAAGGCAAACACCCACCCCACCTCCCCCCCTCTTCTCCCCATCAAATCCTCCTGCATCCGCCCCTTCCAACAACTCTCATGTGATCTCATCACCGACCTTCCTCTCTCTGCCGGCTACGATTCTTTATTGGTCATAGTAGACCATGGGCTTATGAAGGGGGTGATTCTCTGCCCCACTAAGAAAACCGTCACCGTGGAAGGAATAGCAAACTTCTTTTTCCTCACGGTGTATCGACGCTTCGGCCTCTACAAGAAAATCATCTCCGATCGCGGCCCCCAATTCACATCAGCCTTCGCCAAGGAACTCTCCAGACTCCTCGGATACTCCCTCGCCCTCTCCACCACTTACCACCCTCAGACTGATGGCAAAACTGAATGTGTCAACCAGGAAATCGAAACCTATCTGCGCATCTTCTGCGGACATAACCCCTCTTCCTGGTCTGAACTAATTCCCCACGCCGAGTTCGCCCACAATCACCGCCCCCACTCCGTTACCGGACAATCCCCCTTCTACCTCATAATGGGATACGAACCCCAAGCCCTCCCAGAAATCTTCGCCCAATTGAAAATCCCTGCCCTCGAAGAACGACTTCGTTCCCTCACCGCCGCCCGTAATGAAGCCCTCGCCACACACGAACTCGCCAGACAAACCATGGCTGCCCGCTTTAAGAAGTCCTTTGCCCCCTTCGTCAAAGGAGACCGAGTCTGGCTAGAAGCCAGGAACCTCAAACGCCTCGTCACCAACCCCAAATTTGCACCGAAACGCGAAGGACCCTTTATCATCATAGAAGTCCTCTCCCCCCTGACATACAAACTCTGTTACGAACGCTCTTTTCACTATTTAAAACTCGCTTATGGCAGGAGTCGAACTCCTGACCTCCTATATAAGGAAAACCCCTATTGGCACAAGGCCACTGAGGACTTAGACGTTTTCCAGCATAACTTATCACATGACTTGTCACATGCCAAAGGGCTAGACCCTTATCTCTTATCTATGATGTCATAATGACATCACACCTCATGTATCACATGCCCATCACACGAGGCATGCTTCTTTACTTCTCTTTTCTCACGGACACGCTTCTTTATGACTCATGCATTCTTATCAACCAATCATGTATTTTCTTCTTATCATGGTACGACGTCTCTTTATGGTATTTACACAAACATGTACATACAATAGAATAGTATATAAACCCCAGGGCTTCGAGGCTGGAGTCCCCAGCTTTGAAGTCTTGGAGATTTCCTCACAAGCTTATTGCTCTAAGAACCAAAGGGTCACTCAACTCTACTCTTTGCTTCATCTTTATTCTTGAGTTGTTTCACTACTTCAAAGCTCCCTCAGCACCGTCAAAGGACTCTGCTGTCAGAAGACTTCCCTAGCTGTTACAAGAACACTAGTCACCTTGCACAAGTGAGCACAGCAAGCCAATACTCTGTAGAGCCTTGTGGGGCATGCTTTGGCGAAGAGGACTAACATAGTCAAGTGTCCCTTCCCCCTTTTGCAGGTTCAGTCGCAGGCTGGGTGTTACGAACGCTCTTTTCACTATTTAAAACTCGCTTATGGCAGGAGTCGAACTCCCGACCTCCTATATAAGGAAAACCCCTATCGGCACAAGACCATTAGGACTTAGACGTTTTCCAACATAACTTATCACGTGACTGCTTATATCAGCAGTCTAGACCACAAGTCATGTGACTTGTCACATGTCAAAGGGCTAGACCCTTATCTCTTATCTATGATGTCATGATGACATCACACCTCATGTACCACATGCCCATTACACGAGGCATGCTTCTTTACTTCTTTCTCTCACGGACACGCTTCTTTATGACTCATGCATTCTTATCAATCAATCATGTATTTTTCTCTTATCATGGTATGATGTCCCTTTATGGTATTTACACAAACATGTACATACAGTAGAATAGTATATAAACCCCCGGGCTTCGAGGCTGGAGTCCCCAGCTTTGAAGTCTTGGAGATTTCCTCTCAACCAAACTTCTTCCCTCTAAGAACCAAAGTGGTCATTCACGCTACTCTTTAACTACCTCTATTTTGAGTCGTTTCACTGGGTAGGATACCCAGTTCTAGTTGAGGAAGAATGACAGACGAGCACGTCACCTGACCCAAACAGGGAACTCACTCCCTTCTCAGATCTCAACATCTTTGACCCCAATGACATCTGGTGGGGTGCAACACTCAGGAGTGAGGCTAAGAAGTTTATTAGGGAGGCTATCAGAAAGGGTAGCACGAGGAAAGAAGTTGGTGTGCAAATGGATCCCATTACAGTAAAGAAGCTGAGGGAATTTGCCCACCTCATCCCTGAGGAACCACAATGCCTCAGAACTCGGAGGATACACAAGGTCAACCCTGAGAAACAGCAGGTAGACAGAGCAGTTCAAAGAGGGCCACTACACATGTGACCCTACCTACGTACAAAGACCAAGCTTCGAGGAGTTGCCAGAGGCCTCCCGAAGATCTTGTCCTTGTCTTTGTCATTGCTGTGCAACACTGGGAATACCCTTGCATTGCCCATGCCCTCACCACCATCATCATTGTCAACATTGTCACCATGTAGTGATGGGGGTGCACTTGCATTGTCTGTACCTGCATCATCATCATTATTGCCACCATGGTTGCCTGCACTCTTGCCATCATTATTGCCATGTCGTCACTGTGTGGTGCCAGGCATGCCTTTGCATTGCCCATGCTTGCATTGTCATCACAGTGCTGTCACTGGATAATGTTGGGGTGCCCTTGCATAGCTCACAGGTCCACTTCATTGTTGTCATCATGTGAAGTGGGGGGGCACTTGCATTGCCCATGCCTGTCATGTCATCGCAGTATGGTGTTGGGGGCACCTTCATGTTGCCATCCCCATGTCATCATCATTATCGCTGTCATTGCCATGTGGTGCTGGGGATGCACTTGCATTGCCCACACCCACATCGTCACTGTTGTCATGTTGACTCCATGTGGTGCTGAGCATGCCCTTGTGTTGCCTGCATTCACATCATCATCATTGCCATGTTAGCACAGGGTCATTATCATGTGGTGCTAGGTACACAACATGCCATTGCATTGCCACTTGCTCACCACATCGCATGGCTGCAGCGTCTGTGACCTTGACTGCAACATTGACATCATGGCTGCGTTGTCTGTGATTGGGGCTGTGATGTCACAGTCATGGCTGTGTTGCCTGTGTTCATGGCTGCAACATCTGTCATCATGGCTAGCCAGCTTAAAGTCACAAGCAGTGACTTTCACTGGCTAGCCAAGCCATTGGCTGGCTGCAGCAACACTAGCAATGACCTTGAAAAAAAAGTTGGCTGTAAAAAAAAAATGAGGTGGCCCTGAAAAAATGCAATATGTGCATTAAAAAAAGTTGAGGTGGTCAAGAAAAATGTGGTGGGCCATGAAAAAAATGTGGGCATCCTTACATAATGTGATGGGCCCCAAAAACCACAGTGAATTAAATATGCAGATATTACACCATAGAAAAACTCCAGTCAGACTGGTAAAACGAGAAAGGGAGTCAAGGAGAAAAACCAAGATGGCACATAAACTGGAAATTGGAAAGATAAGTAGAAGACCTAGAAAGTCAGAATTCTGTCAGACACTTTAAACTTTCTCATCAGTTGGTGCAGCAATTCTCCATTTGATGCACAGCACAGAGCTCTGCATTTCTGGCACTGATGACATCAACTAAATATCAAGGGAGGAAAAGGAGGCACATGTGCCCAAAATGATGCTATGTGGCTGTGCTCATGCCTCACTTCTCTGTGCTGTACATAGTGGAGGTCTGGAATATAATATGTGCCATGCCATGGAGTAATGTGGGATTATCCAGGGGAAAACCATAACAAAGACTGTGGACCTGGTGCAGCAGTCATCTTGAAAAACTGTTTCTTGGGTAGTCACATCAGGTGTGCATGTGGGCCGTCGAAGAGATGAGTTGTGGATATTACTAATCTGTATTGTGATGGTACCAAATTTACGTATGTTCAAAATCTTGCCAAATTTGGTCTGGTGTGCCCATCCAGCTCCAATCGGGAAAATGGACTGTGCACATACATAGGAGTCGACGCTTGCGTACCTTTCATTACGACACGTAGACGCCCGTCCCTTCTTCGTCTCATTCTTTGGCTTAATATTTCAGTTCCATGTCAGATAATCCGCCTCCTTACGCCGAAGTGCAGACTCTGCCGCGGTACGTATTCCCCGAGAGGTTCAACATTCGTGGTCGCGAGGTCGGTCTGCTCGTCCAGCCACAGCAGCTGAAGGGACACCTCTCGTTGTTACACTCGTTTGACGTGCTCCGGGCGCGCATCGAGCATGACGACTCTGTAGCACGGTTGCCGAACGACGTACGCGCAATGGATCCCGAGAAACGGTGGGATTGGTTCGTCAACATCGCCGTTGAGAGGTATGCTTGAGTCGCCCACGCAATTTTAGGGGCTGACTTGTCCTTTCTTTGAGGTTTCACCTCTGGTGTTGTAGTCTCGCCGAAAGGCGCTCGGCTGATATTTTATTGAAGCTTCCTCCGATCGACGTGCTTATGGTCTGGCATGCTTATCTTCTCAATCCTATGTACGCAATCAATCGTTATGCACGTGCGCCGCGTGAAACGATGACGTCCTTTTGCTTGCATGTAGATGGTATGCCGAAGATGCAGCACATTTGCCGGAATTGGAAATGTTGCAACCGCTAACAAAGTATCTCTCTGAACACATCGTACGTCTGTCTCAAGGTTCGAAGAAGTTCACTCATATACGTGTTGCAGATATCTCCCAATCTACTCATTACTGACATACCTCACCCGGATCGAATCCACGAGTGGGTGAGAGGCACAGGAACTCCGTATGATCCACTGGATGCCGCAGCAACCATGACAAACAGGAAGTTCCAGTGCCCCCATTGCGAGCGTCAGACGACTGCAGGTGAGCACCGCCAACACCGACCAGAAGAAATTTAATTAATGGACCTTGTGCTTGACAGCGTTCATCGGTCCATCTGGATCAGGGTATGCACAAAATGGTTTTCAGATACACTGCGAACTATGCGGCGAGAAGATCACCCGGGACCTGTTGGGTCTTTATAAATTTGCAAAAGACATGGCAAAATCCACCAGATTCCTCTCGTATGTTTGCATGCAGGCCGTCTCCATACAACTCATGTAGTATCTTGTCAGTGGTACAGTGCATACTCCTTTTGCAAGGAATGATACGACTCGTGCGACACAGATCAAGAAACGCATTGAAATATTGTCCGGGCTTCATAGATCAGGCAGTCTCACCGTGCGGAAAGTCATGACGAAGCTTAAATCTAACCCAGCATCGTTGAGGAGGATATTATTGCTATCCGGACTTCAGCCCAGAATGTAAGCCTTTCCGTCATTCAATGGTAACGCTTGTTTGATGGTTTTTTCTAGAGGCAGAAGAATTCTGGGTGCATATTCCGATGACCGACCTTTTTCGGTCGAACTAGTGGGCGCTGTCTGTTCTCTGACACTTTCCATTACGTCTAGAATCTCAATCGATGAATTTATTTTATTAGGTCCTGCGACAGGCATCATTCGTACGCAAGATGACTGATCTAGGATGGACAAGTCCTGATATTTTCGCCGACGAGGAAGAACTGGTTGTGTTACAACATTGCGTTGCGAGATATCATGCGTACGTCCATCTTCGGCACTTTGCTGCATATTATCAACCGAGTCTCCAGTTTTTTGGGTTTGATGGCAGACGTTCCTGGATCATTCTTCGTTCCGACACTCGACATTGATCTCGCATGGCATACGCACCAACTCACAGCGAGTCTCTATCATAGACAGTGCCTAGATGTCGTGGGTCGATACATTGACCAGTAAGTATTTGGTTCCAAGTGACGTCAAGAAAATGCGATAGTTGTTTTCTGCTAGCGGCGACAAGGTCGACGAAGATCATCTCTCGACGGGGTTTGACGTCACATGCCGTGCATGGAGCGTACGTGCAACTCTGATCCTAGACCGCGATCCTGACTGATTTGCATTAGGATCGGTACGGCCTCCCATATACATACTGTGGGTGTCCACTCCCCGGAAGGACGTTGGGACAGCGTCTGCGGCACGCCCTGTCATTACACGGTCGTCCTGCGCGCGACGAACAGAACATTCTCGAGCCACCACCCGAAGCAGTAGCGGGTACACATGCCAGTGACCACAACGCCGTGTGCACTTTGACCGATCGGAAAGCGCTCGACCGCGCTCGCGAGCGACGACGAAAAAAGGCCGAGCGACGGCGACAGCGCCAGGAAGCACTGGATGCTAAACAGAAAGAGAGTGTAGGGTACATCCCCAGACCGCATAGGCAGGCGCGCGAGCTAGCCTTCTTTTATCCCGTCCCACTGTTGTTCCTTGGAGCAGCGTCTTGCGTGTGCGGGCCGTTCGTCATGGGGAACGGTGCATGTGCCACGGTGAGATTGGTGCTTTCATTTCATGGCAATCGTTGACGAGTGCCGCGTTTTTGCGTTTCTTGTTTTAGGGCCGCATGGGTGGTTGCGGTGTTACATCTGCAGTGTGTGCAAGCGGTTGGACCGGCGCTGGTGGATGTGGTACTGGAGGTGGTGGTGCTGGTGGTGGCCTTAGCTGTGGGGGTGGTGGTACTGGTGGTGGTGGATGGGGCAGTGGTGGATGCGGTGGAGGAGGCGGAGGTGGTGGTGGTGGATGCGGTGGAGGAGGCGGAGGTGGTGGAGGTGGAGGCGGCGGATGCGGTGGATGTTAGGTGCGTGATGGTGAGGCGAACTCATTGCGAAACTAGGTGTGCGAAGCACACCTAGTTGTTAGTCAGTGTACGAGAGAGGGAACTGAGGTAGTTACGATATGTATGCACTGTCTGCCAATCGTCCATCTCCGAAGATTTGGACATGCGATAGGAGCGGTCGTGCTCGGCACAGGACAGGAGGGACAGAAAGAGTAGCGGGATAGGCAGCGGTTTCGAACCTGCGAAAGCTCTCGTCAGGGGGCACCACTACCCCGACCGCCAGCCTACTTCAGAGGCGTTTAGGGAACTACCAGCAGCACTAGACAGAGGGAGTAAATCGCAGTGAGTGTGCGATGACCCTCCGCAACGCTGGTTGCTTGGATGGGAGAACGAGGGTGGGGATGAGGAAGATTCCCGATCAGTAAGATACCAGCAGTGACCACGATGGGTATGCTCCCACCCCTGGACCGGCGCACTTTCGTAGACGGTCTAGGCTGACTTTGTCGTTCCCATGCGGTGTCACACGAGGATCCAACTCGTGTGGTCCCTACCCTCACCCCACTGACAACACAGTCGCGTAAAGCTAGGTTAGGCACATCGGGATTATAATTTACACTTCGAACTCGACTTCTGAACGTGATCGAACAGTTCCAGTAACTGCTCGTTGATCATCGGAAAGCATCTGCACCCACAGCCTCAAGTTGGGCTGCAAAATAAATACGGTTTCTGACCGCTACTTTCAAAATTTCAATGGTAATGATTGTATGCCGCTGCTGACAATTTTCGACAATTGCGCTCTAAAAATATCTCAGTTGACAATTTCTTGATGACCCACTAAGCACAATACAAACTCGTTACCAGATGGAAAAACGTAGCATTTTTCGTAATGTGTACTATTTCCGAGGCATCCATACTAGGTGTCGTTTGTGACCCATTCTTTGTATACCAAACGGAAAACCTTCCGATCGATTTCCACATATCTCAAGCTAGCCCCATGTCTGACTTTATTGGAAAGATGAAAACGAATATCCGTAGATGACAGCTCCAGGGAGGACGAGTCGAACCAATCGCACAGCGTCAACGATTGTAGCTTCGGGAGGAAAAAAAAATCATGTCCAAGACCAAGGAGATCATCTAAAGAACGAGATTAAGCAACCGGAATAAAGCGCGTTTATTAAAACTCACACTGGCATTTGTGTGCACTCTTTGGGAATAAAATACGAGCTCTAGTGTGAGTGAGCGAAGACAAGATAACTTTCCCCACGCAGGGTCACGGAACATGCCTGGAACTGGATTCGTCTCAATTCCACCAACGTACGTTAGAGCATCTCCTTCAATGGAAAGAGATAGCACCTCGAGGGACCGGGGTGATTGTGTAAGAAAGTAGTGCAGGTGCTGGATATTGTGCACTACGAGTTCCTTGACATTGAAGTTCGGGAGACAAGAGGCCATTGGGACATATTCGATACTCGCATGGAGAGTGCGAAGGGATCGTGGATTAATAGTTGCAATCGGATAGAATTCTAGCTTTTCGACCGAGGACATCGATGTAATCACTCGCCAATGCTTTATATCCACAGAACAGGCGTAAAACCGAAGACTTTGGACGTTCGTCATGAGAGACATGGCAGTGACGCACGTATCAAATATTCGTACAAGGTCCATGCTAGTCTTCCAGTAAGGAAAAATGTTGGCAAAAGAACATCGTTTCACAGTCTTGGCGATAGAGAGTGCGAGCGGCCGTCTGGCTATCAGCGCATAACGTGGCTCCCATTCGAGTCGCCCGATCGATGGTCTCCTCGTGCGGAGAATCAACATTGTACTCAGTGCCAGAAATGCGGATTTGCTGAAAGATACGGGGAAAGGAGTAGTTGGCAAAGAATCTGCAGACGCGGGAAAGGTTGATGAATGTTACGACTCATCGCTCAGTTCCAGAGACAGGTCGGGAGGCGCAATGAATTCAAATATGTAGATGTATATTTCGTTCGGTACGTAAACGCCTTTAAGTCGTCTTACGGCTGGAAGAAGAGTTAGTCGTGAAGGTGGGACGAAATTATGATCAAGCTTACAAGAGCATTTGAAGAGAGACATTAAGAACGACATTAAGAGACAACCAAGAGGGAAGGGTTCGACCCGGTGGTCCTGTTAGCGAGTTGAAAGAAAGGAAAATCGGGAGAGCAAGTTGGACCGGCATTACTGACACGTGACTTCTCACTAGCACTCCTCCTATGTCTACAGAGCTGCGAATCTGGCAATGGACGCTCACCAAAGAGGCCATCGCGCCTTGCTTTGTTCGCGACGTACTCGAAATGCGCCAGTCCAACTCCACCGGTCTGTCTCTGGCTCTCTTTTCCCCTTTGCTCGACTCACCCAAGTCCGACCAGATGCCGACTTTTTCTGGCTCGGACACACCCCTTGTCGCACAGTCCTTCTCGTAGGCATGGTCGTCGCCATTCAGGTCTACGATAGGCGCGCCATCTACACCAGTCAGCCGAGTCCACACACGCTCAACCATGCCCGCTACTGACGGCTTCTCCAGTTGACGATGGCACCGCTGTCATCGACTGTGTGTTTCGCTATCCTCTCCCACCACCCGCACCCTCCAAATCCACGGATACGAGTACAAAGAACCATCCACAGTGGTCTCCAACAAAGAAGGCGCGTCTCAGGAATGCAACGCTCGAGTCGATGGAACCGCCGCCACCAATCACAGAGCCAGGTTACCCAGTACGCGTCGTCGGAAAGGTCGTACGACATTACCAGTCGAGACAGATTCATACAGATTCTATCGGTATGTCGGTCTTCTTGCATTCGTCTGCTGTTCCTGATGTGGCTTACAGATCCGTGCCCTTCTTCGCTTGACGAGATCGCACACTTGGAGCGCGTCATAGAACTCCACAAGACAAAGTATTCTCTCGCTGTTCCATTTCAAGTACCTCCTAAAGCCTCTCCGTCGCACTCAACGTCGACACCACACACGAGCGCGGAAGCTGATGCGAACATTTTCTCCGATCCTTCACGCCCAGTGAATACTACAATACCATATGCTCTCCTTGCACCACCATCTATGCCGATTCCACTTCAAAATCGAAATGGGCCTCCATTCAGAACGTCACACGTCAACACCACCTTTCAAGCCCACACGCACGTCCCATCCTCCCCCACGACATCGTCCATTGCATCCTCGACACCTTCCAGCCCGTGCAAACCTTCTAGTCCTGTCAAAAAACACGAGGTGAGTCACGTACCACTTAATCATACAAGAGTGCCTTCTTATGTCAACAGACGTCGAACAAGCCGAGACTGCGACATCCCTCACGTCTGCATACTCGAGATCTGACTGCGAACACGTTTCGGCTGTACGTTAAACACTACATGGACAATGCGCCACCACCTTTTTCCATAACTTGCACATCCCCCACGCGGAGCACCTGTGGAGGTTTCAAGACACCGACGAAGCATGCGCGCGACGAGGACGAGAGCGATAAGCCAACACCACGGCCCCGTCTTTGCGCCGGCGCAGGCGAGGCTCGAATAAATAATGACGAGGGGTGTCCTATGTTGGGTTTCACGCTATCCCATCTGCGACGTGTGCCCGAGCTTGCTTTACTCGCTTCCCGCGTGGTCCGCGCCGAGACACGGAAAAGAGACAAGGCGGAGCGAGAAAAGGAAAAGGAGCAGGCGGCGTCAGGGGAAACCGACAAGAACGTGAAAGGGAGCGCGTTCGCCGGGACGAAGACTACAACGGAATCGCCAAGGAAAAAGGTGAAACGACTATTTTCGTGGGCGGTAGTCAAGCTGTACGAAGAAGGGAGCATCGTTCTCTGGGATGGGGACGTGAGACCTCTTCCCGTGCCGCCCCTGGATCCTGCAGGACCGATGCCATCGATTGGGCTGTGGAACAACGACACCACGCGAGGAAGTACCCTCGACTTGTCTTCAAATACGGACCCGAGCACGTCAGCCTCTATGCTATACACCGCATCCGCATCCGCGTCGCTTTACTCACATTATCATGCGCCGCGACGGGGTTCGGCCCGTGGCCGCGAGGACGGTGGCGACGTCGACGTGGTGGATGCAGACGCGGACCCGGCGTACTTGTCGGATCCACCGTTTGACGAAGAATGCTATGTCCCACTGACGGCACGTTTTTTGGCTGGGTACGCGCGCGATGCTGCGAATACATTGCGTCGTGGAAGCGCGGGCCGTGGACGGGGACGGGTTAATGCGACGAGGGGCGTAGGAGTGAATTGCGGGGCGAGGGAGCCAACGGCAGAGGACGTGTTGGCATATATGCAGCGGGTGGACGCACGGTGGGCAAGAGTGGGCGTGTGGGCGGTGGAAGAGGCGTTGGCGATGGCGATGGGCAGATAAGAGATTATGGGGCGATCGTTTATTACATAGGGCCAAAATGCAACGGATCAAGGGGGCAATTATCTGCCAACCGATCAATGGATCAACTCCCCGAAGTCCTCGAACAAATTCGGGATGGCACGTAAGCTGGAGACTGGAAGGATCCAGAAGGTAGAAAGTGGGAATTCCGCTTCCTCGCTCGCAAAGGATGCGGCGATTCCCCATTCGATGTACAGCACGCAGCTCTTTGGGCAGTGACTCATCATCTAGATATTGAATATGACATGAATAATGCGTCACTACCTTTCTTTGTGTCGAGCCTATCTCGGAGGTCTGGAACAAAGCATGCGCCACAATACAGAGCGTATCCAGGGAAGCCGTAACAGACTGAGGAGCTGAATTCGCCTTATAGATAGGTTGCGTTGGCAATGAAAGCGAGCATTCACGGTCACAGTTGTCCCGTCCTGGTACGCGACTTTTCTTGATACATTTTCCACATAGAAGCTTACAGGTGAACAAAATAAAATGACTGTTTCTTGGGTGGTCGTCAGACCGACACTGTGGATATTACTTACTAATAGAGTGTCGAGTTACGATCTCGTGCACATCCAAGCATTCTAATTCGAATTCCATCGGAGATTGAGGCCACTCGTGCTTCGGTGATGCGTATGTGTGACCGTAGAACAGCTCCGTAGAAAGTTCTCGCTATTTGACTTATACGGACATGACGAGGCCCTTCTATAAAGCCAGTGCTGCGTGTCGCAATGGGGACGCCCCGTCATTTACATTCTTCGCCTTATTGTTTGCTTTGATATTTCAGTTCCATGTCAGAGAATCCGCCTCCTTGCGCCGACGTGCAGACTTTGCCGCGGCCAGTGCTCCCCGAGACGTTCAACATTCGTGGTCGCGACGTCGGTCTGCTCGTCCACCCACGGCAGCTGAAGGGACATCTCTCGTTGCTACACGCATTTGACGTACTCCGGGTACACATCGAGCGCGACGATGTAGCACGGCTGCCGGCCGGCGTACGCGCAATGGATCCCGAGAAACGGTGGGGTTGGTTCGTCAACATCGCCGTTGAGAGGTACGTTTGAGTCGCGTCCCCGCGCAATTCTAGGGGTTGACTTGTCCTTTCTTTGAGGTTTCACCTCTGGTGTTGTAGTCTCGCCAAAGAGCGCTTAGTTGACATGTCAATTATGATGCTTCCTCCGATCGACGTGCTCATGGTCTGGCATACTTATCTTCTCAATCCCATGTACGCATTCAGTTGTCATACACGTCCGCCACGTGAAACGATGACGTCCTTTAACTTGCATGTAGATGGTATGCCGAAGATGAAGCACGTTTGCCGGAACTGAAAAGGTTGCCACCGCTAACAAAGTATCTCGCTGAACACATCGTACGTCTGTCTCAAGGCCCGAAGGCGCTCACTCATATGCGTGTGGCAGATATCTCCCACTGATCTACTCATTACTGACCTACCTCACCCGGATCGGGTCCACTACTGGGTGAAAGGCACAGGAACTCCGTATGATCCACTGGATGCCACGGCAACCATGACAAACAGGAAGTTCCAGTGCCCCCATTGCGAGCGTCAGACGACTGCAGGTGAGCTCCGAAAACATCCGTTGGAGGGAAACTAATGGACCACGTGCTTGACAGCGTTCATCGGCCCATCTCTGTCAGGATATGCACAACATGGTTTTCAAGTCGGCTGTGAACTGTGCGGCAAGAAGATCACCCGGGACCAGTTAGGTCTTTATAAATTTGCAAAGGACATGGCGAATGCCACCAGGCTCCTCCCGTACGCTTGCATCCATGCCATCTCCATATAAATTGAGTCAATTCACGTAGTGTCTTGTCAGTGGTACACTGCACACACAATCCACAAAGAAAGATACGAATCGTGCGACACTAATCAAGAAACGTGTCGAAACATCAGCTGGGCTTCACAAATCAGGCAGTCTCACCGTCCGGACAGTCATGACAAAGCTTAAATATAACCCAGCATCGTTGAAGAGGATATTGTTATCATCCTCACTTCAGCCACTGTAAACCTTTCCGTCGTTCGATGGCGGCGCCTGTTTGACGTTTTTCTCTAGGGGTAGAAGAATTCTGGGTGCATATTCCGATGACCGACCTTTTTCGATACAACTAGTGGGCGCTGTCCGTTTTTCGACGCTTCCCATTTCGTCTTCTCAATGGATGGATTTATTAGGTCCTGCGACAAGCATCATTCATACGCAAGATGGCTAATCTAGGATGGACACGTCCTGATATTTTCGCCGACGAGGAAGAGATGATTGTGTTACAACATTGCGTTGCGAGATATCATGCGTACGTCCATCGTTGGCACTTTGCTGCATATTATCAAACAAGTCACCAGTTTTTTGGGTCTGATGGCAGATGCTCCCGGGTCGTTCTTCGTCCCAACACTCGATATCGATCTCGCATGGCATACGCACCAGCTCACAGCGAGTCTCTATCATAGCCAGTGCCTAGATGTCGTAGGCCGATACATTGACCAGTAAGTATTTTTCAAGTGACGTCAAGAAGATGGAATAGCTGTTTTCTGCTAGCGACGACAAGGTCGACGAAAATCATCTCTCGACGGGGTTTGACGTCACATGCCGTGCATGGAGCGTACGTGCAACTCTCATCCGAGACCGCAATCTTGACTGACTTGCATTAGGATCGATACGGCGTCCCATATACATACTGTGGATGTCCACTCCCCGGAAGGACATTGGGACAGCGTCTGCGGCACGCCATGTCACTACACCATCGTCCTGCGCGTGACGAACAGAACATTCTCGAGCCACCACCCGAAGCAGCGGCGGGTACACATGCCAGCGACCACAACGCCGTGTGCACTTTGACCGATCGGAAAGCGCTCGATCGCGCTCGCGAGCGACGACGAAAAAAGGCAGAGCGACGACGGCGGCGCCAGGAGGCGCTGGATGCTGAACGGAAAGGGAGTGTAGGGTACGTCCCAAGACCGCATACACGGGCAGACGAGCTCGCTTTCTTTCATCCCGTCCCACTGTTAATCATTGGGACGTCTTGTGTGTGCGTGCCGTCCATCGAGGGGAATGCTGCGTGTGCCATGGTGAGATCGGTACTTTCTTTTCATCATCGTGACAGTCGTTGACGAGTGCCGCTTTTTGCGTTTCGTGTTTTAGGACGGCATGGGAGGTTGCGGCGTTGGTGGAAGTGGTGCTGGAGGTGGAAGTGGACGGCGACGGGGACAGGGACAGGGACGGGGACAGGGACGGGGACGGGGACGTGGACATGGAGGCGGAGGTGGTAGTGAGGGTGCTGGAGATGGTGAAAGCTTGTGGAGTAGAGTTCGTAGCGAAGTTGGTAGTGGTAGTGAAGACGGAAGCGGCGGCGGCGGAGGGGGCAGTGGTGGCGGTGGATGCGGTGGAGGTGGTGGTGGTGGTGGCAGCGGTGGTGGATGCGTTGGAGGTGGGGGAAATGGAGGAGGTGGTGGTGGATGTGTTGGAGGTGGGGGAAGTGGAGGAGGCGGTGGTGGATGCGGAGGCGGCGGAGGAGGCGGAGGAGGCGGAGGCGGATGTGGTGGCGGAGGTGGATATTAGATGCCCAAATCCCTAGGCCCATCGGCATTGTAATTTACAATAAACTATCCCCAGGGTACGAGATTATGCAAATGTAAAAAAGCGTGTTTAGTAAAAACTCACTGGCATTTGCAATCTTTCAGAATAAAATAGGAGCTCTAGTGTGAGTGAGCGAAGACAAGTTTTCACTAGTGTATATCACAATATTTCCTTCAATGGAAAGGTACAGGACCTCGAGAGACCAGGGAGCTCGTGTGAGAAGGCAATCCAGTTGTTGGATACTATGTAGTGTGAATCCCTTGACATTAGAGCGGGGGAGCCAGTCGGCCATTTCGATAAAGTCGAGAGGATGCGAAGGGACCGTGGATGTATAGATTGCGAACATCCCCTCTTTCCGATAATAAGGATATGTGAGGGAGCTTTATTCTGACCCTCTCTTCGGGCTCGACATCCCCAGGACCATTCGAAAAGTCGCATTCATCAAATTCTAGCTTTTGGATCGAAGACAACGATGCAATTACGCACGAATGTTTCATTTCCGTGGAGCAGGCGTAAAACGAAAGCAATTGGATGCTCGTCATAAAGGGCATGGCAGCGAGGCACATATCCACGAGTCAAGCATTTCTAGGTCCATGCTAGTCTTCCAGTAATAGATAAAGCTAGCAAAAGAACATCGTTTCACAGTCTTGGCGAGGGAGAGTGCATGCGGCCGTCCGGTAACAATTTCAGTGCATAACGCGTCTCCAAGCTGAGTCGACCATCCCATTAATTCCTCTTTGTAAGGAGAATCATCATCATAGCCAATGCCAGAAATGTGTTTTTGTTGAAAGATACGGGGAAGGGGGTAGTTGGCAGATAATTTGCAGACGCGGGAGAGGTCGATGAATGTTACAATTTGCTCATCGTTCAGCTCCAGAGACAGGTCAGGAGGTGCACTGGATTCAAAAATGTAGATGTATATTTCGTTTGGTACGTGAACGCCTTTAAGTCTGGAAGAAATAGCAAGGAAAAATCAGTCGTGAAGATGGGACGAAATTAAGACCAAGCTCACAAGAGCAACATTAAGAGACACAACAGTGAATGGTCTGACCGGTCCTGTTCAGTTGTTCAGCGAGCGAGTTGAAATCGGCACTGCGGGCAAGGTGTTAATACGAAACGTCATTGATGTGGGTGAGCCTGACTCGATACTACTAGAGTGATTTATGGAGGAAAGTCCCGCTAGGTTGATCTTGCTGTCGCGAGGCTGGTCATTTACCGGAAACACGTTCAATTGACAAGGTTAACCTGGTGGTCTGGGCCATCATGGGCTGCACAGGAACGATAGATAGCCTTGATTGATCACATTTACTAATTGAGTATTTGTTGTGGAAGTTCTGGCTTACTCAGTCGATTCGAAGATTCCCACAGCGACCATATCATCTTACGGCTTCAACTTCGACATTCGACCCCGACTTTGATGAGGATGATGGCGTTGGCGGCGTCGGCGACATTGCTATCTCTTCCCTCCGAGGTGATCGAGACCATTTTGGTCTCCTCTACTTCTCCCCGTACTGTTGCTTCCGTCGCGCGGACATGCCGGACGTTGCACACACTCGTCTATACCTCTCCGGACTCACATCTCTGGCGGGAACTCTTCCTTGCCACATGGGACGACCCTCGCCCTGCGCTCGAGCACTATTCTTTTGTCGATCCCCGAATTGACCCCACCGTCTGGGACTGGGGCTTCGAGTACCGCAAACGAGTATCCGCGGAAAGGTGGCTGAAAGCATGGCGTCGCGACGTCTACTTTTCAGAGAACTATGCGGAAGAAGGTACGGACGTAGACTGCCACACCTCGGCGCTCTCGGCGGTGCTGAATACGCTATTGACTCTACGACCCTTCCCGCCGTCGCCGCCTATCGCGCTCAAGGTGCTCACACCCGCGATATCGCCGTACCCTACAGGGAACATTGGGTCTGGCGTGGGGGATCTAAGAGAGCGCTTGACGAGCGCGCCACCTTTGCCACCACTTCTTATCATGCTCGCGAGCGGCTTCATGTCCGAGTCGTTTCGAGAGTCCCGCAGTGCTACCCGTTTGGAACGGTTGGTGTACGGTCCACATGCATCCCGTCCGGTGTCGGTTGGCAGTGCGGTGGCGGAATCAAAATCGGTTCCAACATCGGTGCTGGCGCCACTTCCAACGCCATCACTCCCGCCGCAGCTCATGCGCACGCTACTGCCTTTGCACGAGATTGGCGTACACGGACTCCAACCACATGGTTCATCATTGTCTAATGTGGATCACTGGGAGGATGGCCCACTGGGAGACATCTTCCATCGGATCATATGTATCACAGGTTTTGTGCCCATGCCTCCTCCTCTTATTCCAACGTCTACATCTACTTCGCATAATGATGCTTCCCTCGTTTCTGTGCCGCCGAAGGATCTGGACGACGCTGAAGACGAGTACCGCGAATCGGACGAGCGGGACAAGCACTGTCAGGTGAAGGGATTCCCCACCCCTTCCCTGCAGTGTGCGGAAGCGCGCACCCTTGCACGGAGGAGAGTTTACGAAATGGGTTACCTCCGTGGTGATCGCTTCTGGGGACCTTTTCGGCTTGTTACTAGGGATTTTCTAGATGGAACCAGTGGACGGGACGTCGATAGCGAATATACTCATGAAAAGCACGAAACTCGTTCCAGAACGAGTGGTGCCGTATCTGGGGATTATAGGGCGCATCGTTTACGTCTAGGCACGCTTGCATGGGCTATGGGCGTGGACGTTGAACCTGACGGTTTTGACTCCACGTCAGACGAAGGCGAAGACGGCGACGAAGACTGGCACGACTCGGCGGACGTTAATTCAGAGTTTTCTTGGAGCGAACATGGCGGACACCAGAACCAAGACGCTAACGATGCGGAGGGTGTGGAAACAGAGCCTGCAGAATCCGAAAACCCGTTCATCTCCCTTATTCTTGCGTCTACAACTGCTGACTCTGAACCTGTTACGAATCCTGTCTCGCTTGCCTCATCTCACAGGAGGACTCGTCGGTCCAATTCTCGTCGACCACCCAATAACACCGTCTCTCCGCACCTAATTAAGCCTCAGCATCTCAGGCCTGATTATGCGTACCTCGCGAGCGTACGGATCGTCGTAGAAGCAAACTTGAACGAGTTATTCGGAAATGAGATTAGTGATAATGTTCAGGCAGATACC
Source organism: Austroboletus eburneus (assembly GCA_038090175.1). Lineage (NCBI taxonomy): Eukaryota > Fungi > Basidiomycota > Agaricomycetes > Boletales > Boletaceae > Austroboletus > Austroboletus eburneus. The sequence goes on along the minus strand of JBBPMF010000318.1, from coordinate 12,624 downwards.
CTGCAGGTTAGGGTCGGAGGTGTGGGCATGTTTTGGGAAGACGAAGACGAGATTTTGCGAGCAAGGGCTGAGATGTACCGAATAGGTACGTTCGTGACTCCGGGGTACAGAAGTGACACTCATACAAGACGTACATACTTTTAGATTCGTCCTCACCTCGCACCGCGTCCTTGGTTACTTCAACACCGCTGAGCGATACCTCTTCAATCATCAATGATTCTAGAACGTTTGAGCTTGCAGACATACTCGGTCACTTTAAAAACCTCGAAGTTGTCAGGCTAGGGGGCGCATGCGGATACTGGGGTGGATGGATCGAGCGACAGCAGTCTGCCGTGAAAATTAACGGCGGTACAGACGCGTCGGCATCATCGTCGCCCTACGATATTGGAACGAGGAAACCAAGGATCGTAGCTCAACGGGAAGAACTTGAAAAGCCGAACAAGGGGAAAGGGAAGGAGAAAGACAACGGGCGTATGATACTCGGCGATTGGGAGGTCGGAACCGAGGGCGAGCCATGTGAGGGGTGGGATTGGGCGGGCGTTGCTGGGATCTGGAGGTGAGTAACACTGTCATGGACGCAGCGGGTCGTCTCCCATAGGGAAGCATTACCTTTCTGTGTTCTCTTTCTGATCGTAGATTGTTCAGTTTCTACACCCCTAAGTTGATTGACTAACACCCTCTTTTGTCTTGCTTTACAGACGTTGTGTATGTTGGATGGATTATAGAGAATTGCTGTGTGAGTGTCGTTTCCTTGATCGACGGCCTGTTTTGTTTGCTTTCGTCCACACTGTCGATCGACCGGTAGGCGGCTCGATATAAAACATGTTATCTTCCAGATTTAGAGTTACACGAGATACTAACACGTTCTGTGGTTGCATATCAAACAGTCTACAACGTATGTACAAGTTTGTTTTCTGTCAATCGTTGCTGATCGCATGTTATATAGTCGAACTCTGCTAAATTCTTCACACATGAAACTCAAGAAGCTTGTCGCATCATTCCGATGGATATTCGGATCACAGGATACTCGCGTGCAGGATTAATGCCCGTGCACGGCAACGATGCCACAAACGTTTTTCCTGGAAAACGGTCGCGTACCGGCTACTTCCGACCCCCACCTGTCATCCGTTTCTCTGGTTCTTCCGTCGGCTCCGACCGTGGCTTGGACGATGGGCGGACGGTCCGAGGCAGTGTTCAACTCATTGGTGGAGGTGAAGTGAGGTGGCATATGGTGAGTGGACGCCTTGTTTCTATCCATCCTCACCTTTTTTTTTCCTCGTTCGCCCGCTTTTTGCGAGTCGCGAACTTGTTCTTGGTTTGACGTTCTAACTCTATAGGTCACTTACTCACAGGAATCGACGATGCCTGAAACGTTGACGCCCGAGTGGTCGAGCGAGGCGATTCAGGTCGGTGGGCTTGGAAGTGCAATCGGAGTGCTTGGAATGTGGACGGGAGCAAGACATGAAGAGGGGGATCCATTGGGTAAGTGACTGTGATTATTCGACCTCGTTTACTGAGGGTGTTGCCTATCTTTTCTTCTTTGTTGCGTATGTGATTGTAGGACCGTTTTGGGCTTGGAAGGTGGCGTGATGCATGAAGGGTTTGGACGGTCGTGCATCGGGGAAGTACTTTTGACGGTCGTATGCCCTTATTTATTGACTAATTTGGTATGGAACTCTGGATCGTCTCTCTCGTCAAGCTTGCCACCCGTTGTGACGAGCGCCGACTCCTTGTAACGTGCGATCCCCGATCGTTTCTACCACGCCCATGAGCGCGAGCAGAATTGCGACTGTCAGTGACGCACCGTGACCTAATGGCCACTCGAAAAGAGAAAGAACGAATCTCGAGACTGGGGACATGAGAGTCGTACAAGTACTTATAACTGCACGGAGGCGCCTTATACTATTGAGTCCGAGACAAAGACGGACTGATCTGCTGAAAGTGTGATTAGTGGAAGCATTCTGAGTATCCAGACCGGTGCGTCTGTCTCTCCGTCCTTGTCTGTATGTACGCGACGTTAATACCTTTTGAACCTCCGTTTGGCCTAATGATGTCAAAGAATATTATGCGGTTACGTTATAAGCCAACTGTACCAAGTTGGAACGTCCAAGTATGTACTAGACCTGAACGGAAGTGATGCATAGTAGTACTTAATATCACGTACTCGTTCAGATGGGTCCTCTCTCACTTTCCCGCTCTCCGTTCTGATCATGTCCTCTTCGGCTGCCGTTTTCAAGGATCCCAGGTCAAATATTTCAACAATGTGTCGTCTTTTATTTATTTTGGCTCCTTTATTTAGTATATCGTTGGACGAAGACCAACATATCATACCAAAAAATCGCCTTGGAATTGTATTCTTTGGTCTAATGTGTGCCACCTTCCTTGCTGCACTCGATCTGGTATGTATGTCTCGTTCTTCCATTTTCTTGGTCTGACATGGTATACAGACCATTGTGGCTACTGCTCTACCTAGTATCGTGGCTGAAATAGGCGCCGGTAATAATTACAGTTGGGTTGGAAGGTAGTATTATCAATGTGCCATAGATGTGCATTAACGGACACTTTAGTGCGTACATGCTCGCTTCAGCAGCACTGGGACCGCTTTATGGGAAGTTCTCTGATCTTTTAGGTTTATATCTCATCCAATCCTTGTCAATTTGCTCTACTCATGACATTTGCAGGTCGCAAGGTGGTCCTATATACGTGCATTGCCATTTTTTTGGTTTGTATTTTCGTTGAGATGATTCTCTGTATGTAACTGTGTATGCTTTTATCCAGGTTGGATCGGCGTTGTGTGGCGCTGCGCAGAACATGACATGGCTTATAGTTTGCCGTGCCGTACAAGGGATCGGATGTGGGGGTATCATGTTACTGGTCCAAATCATCACGGCGGACTTGGTACCCTTAAAGGAGTACGTTTATTATTATTATGCCCCTTTCGCAGCGCCTTAATGCCTTAGGCGGGGGAAATATGCAGGAATCTTAGGTACCTCGTGGGGTATCGCAAGGTAAGCGAGGTGATTTAGAGTCTACAGCGATTCTTACACCACACAGCGTCACTGGACCACTGGTCGGCGGCGTAGGTCTGTCACCGTGCGATGATGCTTGCCAGGCTAAAATCATGACCAGGCACTCGCTCAGCACGTTTCATGGAGATGGTATGTTATCTGAAACATTGTGGGGTCGCTTCTGACTCCTTCTGAAAGGTGTTTCTGGATCAACTTGTCAGTCTTTTCCTTATGTTGTGGACTTTGTTTGACCTGTGTAATAGACCGATCGGTGGTGCTGCAGGGGTTATTCTATTCTTCTTCTTGAACCTAAACCCGCACCAAGGGAGATCATTCCATGAGCATGTCAAGGATTTTGATTTTATTGGTCTTATTGCTATCGTCTCTGGGGTGGTGTGCCTTTTGCTAGGGTTCAATGCAAGCGAAACCTCCTGTGCGGAAAACGCTCCATCTGGATTGGACAAAATACTAATGATCGGATAGGGAAGAGTGCAGAAACTATTTCTCTTTTGGTTGTTGGAGGTATCTTGATTGTAATTTTCGGATTCAATGAGATGTATACGACGCAGTCTGCAATACTTCCACAGCGATTATTCAAGGTTTGTCTCCTATTTCTGCCCATTAGATGTTACTGACTTGACTTGTACCCCAGACATGTACGACTGGAATTATTCTTTTCACTGTATTTCTGCAGGCCTTTGTCTTCTTTGTGGGTGCGTTTATTGATGCTCGACCATCGTTGATGAATTGCTGACTCGGCGACAATCAGGAGCATAGTGTGTCCTTAATTTGTGTGTTGAGTTTACGTGCTGATGCTTTTCAGCTATTTGCCTATGTATTATCAAGGTATTTTAATTTACTTCTGCGCATTCTAATACATATCTGATCGCAATATAGTCCTCGGTGCATCTCCCACTATGTCGGGAGTAAAGTCAGCAACACTCAACTCCATTGTGGATTATTTCTTACTTACACCATGACAGGACACTTCCTTATTGTCTTGGCACTGCTATGTCGTCCGCACTCTCAGGTATCCTCCTTGCACGAACAGGCTGGTCTCGACCAATCATATGGTGTTCTTGGGCCTTGATGACCATTGGATGGGGTTTGATGTTCATGTTGGACAATAAATCTAGTATGTAAGTACAGCGCATCTTCGTTCGTTTTACTGTCTAACTAATTTTGGCAGTGCCACCCAGGAAATATATCCTCTGATTACGGCCTTAGGAGCTGGTCCTTTGTTGCAAGTAATGTAACACATCTCATTATCATTCTATCATTCTAAATGACCCTCTATAGACGCCGCTTATTGCACTGCAAGCTGCCATGCCCCAGAAGGATGTAGCCACGAGCACGGGGACGTCTGGATTTCTATGGTTTGTAATAGCATATGATGTTAGGAAGTTGTGAAACTCACATAACCTCCAGTATTCTTGGTGGGGCGATCGGTATCGCGATTGGGGAAACGATCATTACAAGTTCCCTTCAGCAACGACTCAAAGACATCCCAGGAATTATCATGGGCACATCTGTTGGGTCCATAAATAACAGTATCACGAAAATAGCATCGATTCCTGTATGTGATCCTTTTCATGACGACTTCACCTGATATTGAACATTGCTTTGATAGGACATCTCGTTGAGGAATCGAGTGATGCATGATTTCACGCGGTCCATTAGTATGGTCTGGCTCGTGAACACGCCATTGTCGGCATTTGGTCTTTTCCTCGTGTTCTTTATCCGTGCATATTCGCTAAACCGAAAAGTGATTCGCGAGGGTGCGGAGAAGGTGAACAATGCTGAAAAAGGTGAGATGGTGGAAATCGCTGGGATCAGGGTAGGTACCGCCAAAAAATGAAGAGACACCTGCCAACGATGATATACATACAACCGGTCTTTGAAGTGACTGCACGAGAGTACATACAAACATAATTCGAATTCGTCATATACGTGAGCTACCCAAATGATACCACACAATTGAAACCAACAACTTGTCGAGGATATGAAAATGAGAATCAAATACTAATTATCGAGATTCCTGCGTCTGTAACAGACATTACACGGCTTTTCGGGCAACGTGACAAAACTCTGAAAAGATTGAGATAGTGAACTAAGTAGGACCAAATAAAAATTACACACCTGGAAATTCTCTTTCGGAAAAGGCTGATCCAGCTTGAACTCAAGTTGGCGAATTAATGTTGCAAGGACAGCTCTTAATTGCAGGTAAGCAAACTAACAAACAAGGCGAATGAGCGAAACGTTCAACACAACAATGGCAACTTGCCTGTTCACCGATACAGCGATGTCTGCCAGCGCCAAATGGCAGATAAGGATCGTCTGAAATCTTGTTCACCATGATAGATTCATCATCAACCTGTTCGCTGCGTTGACCTGAATATCCAGAGACTTGAGTTGTGAAACCTTTCGGGTCACTCCACCGCGTAGGGTCCCAGGAATGCGAGTCGTTCCACAACTGCGGATCTACCTGGGGAAGAAGTGTACAAGCAATGACATGATGACCACGAGGTATAATAAAAGTGCCACCTCTTGAAGGTGCGGCAAGAGTGGCAGGAATGGGAACGTTGTCGGTAACATAACGCATCACCGTATGAAGCGAAGGGTGTAGGCGAAGGCTCTCCCGAATGACAGAGTCTAAAACGGGCAGATCACGGAGTTGCTCGTATGTCATGCTCCTGAATGATCCATCAGGCTCTCCAAAGTTCTGTACTTGTTCGTGATAAAGTGCCTCCCTAAACAAGGGAAGAATTAGATTATATCGTAAAAAAGCAAAAATATACTTCCTGTATTCTGGGATTCTGCGCGAGGCGAAGAAGAACCCAACACCCAGCAGCCGAAGTTGTGAGATGGCCCGCAAAAAGGATGGCGACCATGAGGTGGGCAATCACATGATCTGGAAGTGGTTTACCATCCCGATACTTTTGAGACATTAGTGCCGAAATCATGTCCTGTGCATCCTGTCTCATGTGTTAACAATGATAAATGATGATTGATGTCAATTTACTTCACCACCCGACTGCCTTCGCTTCCGAATAATGTTCATGTAGAACTCACTCATCTTAATTTGAGCTTCATCACGTTTGCGATAACTCTCCAATGGAAGATGGGGAAAGAGAAAGTGTAGGGGCGTGAAACCACCATCCAAATCATTGAACAATGTCGAGAATGACTTGTCTAAATTTTCGCGAACTTCGGGACCTTGGAGTGTCCGCGATGCTGTCATAATCATCATCTGATCCATGACATGTTTAGCATCAAAACGTCCCCATGTCTTGATATCATTTATCTGATAGCTCACGAAACCCGGATCTTTCTTCAAGAAGCACTCGACTTCATCTTCGATCATTCCAACGTAGAGACGGAAGTTGTCGATAGACAAACCGACTTTGACGAACTTCTTCTGATCCATGAAGACTTCTTCGGGAACGTCGTAGGCAACGTCTCTACCAAAAACTGGTTTTGTGAAGTGCTATGGAAAGTTAGACAAAAATAGAAAAGCAAATGGCCAACCTACTTTGTACGCTTCCTCTGCCGAAAATGGTGCATGTTTGTCGCGGAGAATATAGTTGTTGCCTTTGGGACCAAGCACAGCAGTGATTTTGCGACCGAGCAATGTGAATGTGAAAACGTTTCCATACTACCAAAGAAAAAGATTAATGCAGGGCCGTTGTGAGGTTGTAACAACGTACTCACCTTTTCTTTACATCGTAAAAAGAAGCCCGGTGGATCCTTTCCGTATGGAATGGCGGAGCCAATAAACGGTAAAATATGGAACACCTCCGGAGGGTGCGAAGGATTACCAGGTAGCTGTGGAAGTTAGTTTTGCTTGATTTCTACGATTAATGTATACATACCAGCTGTCGAACTACATTCAGGATGATGGCACTAATGGGTAACAATGCAACGGTGAGGAAGGCATTGATACCAGGCGTGTTTGTGATGTACCACTGTGGGAAATCCACCAGGGTATTCAGAAAACCCGCCATCGAGGGGCTGAAGGCAAAGGGACGGGCTTAACTTTACTTAAGTACTCACGACGAGTCGTTGACTTTTGTGGCTAGAACGCGGTCAAACTTTCACGTTCACGATGGGGAGCCGTCTTTAGGTTGGGAAGCCGTCTTCATATTAGGGAGCCTTCCTATGGGCCAAGACTTCATTGAAAGTTTTTGTAATATACGTACTTAATTTCGCCGCATATCGGTTTTTCATTGTTCCGAACCGACTTGGAGCCAGGTTGTCTTGAAATAACTTGACTGGCAATCACAGTGCTACTGTTTGAGTCGATAGTGTCTGACAAAAAGGTGAAATGTAGAGGTGTCGAACCAGATCCTGCGATGCTCTATACCTTTAGCTTTTTGTGTCACAATGTCCGAAGAGTCCGTCGCTGATTCCGTCGGACGAACTACAGTCTGCTTATCTCTCTTCTTTCTCTCGCAGGCGCGTTTATAATATATCACTGGGTCACCAAAATTCACCAGATAGGCCAGAAAGCCAGCCGTCGAGGCTTGAGGGGTTAAAACCTAGGAAGCGAACTGGAATCTCCAACTGAGTTTGAGTACTTACGATATCGTTGACTTTCGCGGCTAGCGGTCAAACCATTACGTTAGGGTGCCATCGCGAAGGCTGTCACTGTCCATTGAATGTTATTGTAATTTCGCCGCATATCGGTTTATCCTTGAATGTCACTGACTCAACGTTGTCTTGAGTGTGCCGCATACTTCGAGTCGATTCAACACACTGACATCGTCGTGCGGAATCCAGACGCCGGAGTTTTGGGCGGAATTGGATCATCGCAAGTCCGACTCAAGGGGATGATCTATCGAACCCCAATGACTTCTTCTTATCACATGTACGTTTTCTTCGGACGAGTTCTTCGGACGAGTCGAGATATCATAAGTGCCTTACGACGGTCCCTATCTGGGGTAGATCGAGCCTTCTGGTCCCACTGCCATGTCTTCTGTGCGCCTTATTATGTAATAGGGTGCCGAACTCCCAGCGAGCCAGCGCTTCGGCCCAAAGTCCGTCGCCGATTCCGCCGGGGATCCGATCTACCTAGCTGACTGGGGCTGCATGTTGCATGCTTCCCCAAAGATCACATTGGCCAAGGCCGGGGGACGAAAGTCAAAGGCTGTGTTTCCCGATCGTATCGAATTTGCGACAACTTCATTAAAATGATCTATAGTCGATAAGTGTGCCAGGAAAAGGAGTTTGTTTCAAGTTCTTCTTTCCCATGAACTCTGCATGAGCGCAGCAATGAAATCTAGTAGATGTGGCAACGCGTTAACCCATTGCGAAAGAGGCACACAACGTTCCGGCCGTCGGCTGGTCTGCATGATACTTATTGGGGCCTTGTGACGGTCTCTACTTGGCATAGATTGGGCCTCCTCCCAGTAACCTGGATCACCATTCCTTCTGTGCACCCATCGTTGTCAGGGTACCGAACTCCCGGCGAGCCAACATTCATCCAACTCTGACAGATACATAGCACACTGGTCCTTATAGTAATGGATGATAAGGTGAGTTCAACAGTGGACTCAGCCTATCCAGCTCACCCACTCTGTGTGAGCCCCTTGTCATCTGAGGCCCAAATTCAGGAGTGCCCAAGTGTCATGACTCTTTTTTGCTTACTCATACTTACACTCTCACATGACTTCTGACTCATCCATATCACATGCAGATATTGTTCCACGATGTTCTATGACATTCCACAGACTATTACCTTAGTAGGACTCCAACCGGCCCTATGCCTTATGCATGGACCATTGTGCTCATGTATATAAAGGGGATGCTCATCATAGGAGCTCCTTACTTTCGGTTTATTCATTGTCTTTGCAAGTAACCTTAGGGCAACCTCAGACCTTTTATTGAGTCCTGATATAAAACCAAAAGTAACCTCTTACCTTGCCTGTCTGCTGTCATCGTTGTTTGAACCTTGCATCTCATGTCGTCAATACCTCATTGACAACCTTACCTCCATACCTACCCAACGTCTCCTCCGACATTCGCTGTCGCTCACACCAGCTGTTGTAATACGCCGGTTCACGCCTCATCAACACCTCCCCTCCTTGCTCCACGTCAAGCCCTCTGGCTGTCTGAGTCACTGAGTTATCATGCTGGCAGCAGAGCATCACCGCCATACAAATCAACGGCAAGGGATCATTGCACTTCCATCACCAGCCTTAACGGTTTACGCCAGGCATCTGAAACAACTCCTAATGCCCTGCAGTAGTGAGGTGTGTAATGGTCCTTTGACCCTTTGTATAAAGGTAATGATCCCTTTAAATCCTTATAAGCAATGATGGGAGGAAATCTCCAAGACTTCAAAGCTGGGGACTCCAGCCTCGAAGTCCTGGGGTTTATATACTATTCTACTATATGTATATGTTTTGTGTAAATATCATAAAGAGACATTGTACCATGATAAGAGGAAAATACATGATTGGATGATAAGAATGCATGAGTTATAAAGAAGCATGTCCATGAGAGAAAGAAGTAAAGAAGCATGCCTCATGTGATGGGCATGTTGGGCATGAGGTGTGATGTCATTGTGACATCATAGATAAGAGATAAGGGTCTAGCCCTTTGAGCATGTGACAAGTCACATGACTTGTGGTCTAGACTGCTGATGTAAGCAGTCACATGATAAGTTATACTGGAAAATGTCTAAGTTCCAGTGGCCTTGTGCTGATAGGGGTTTTCCATATATAGGAGGTTAGGAGTTTGACTCCTGCCATGAGCGAGTTTAAATAGTGAAAAGAGCATTCGTAACAGTGTCTATACCAGGCTATTGAGAAAGTCCTTGCACTCTTCTTCCTCCAGCTTAGCTTACTCAGGAAGATCATACTCTGGATTTATTGTTATCCACCCCGGACCTGGTCCAATCTACTTGCATGCTTCTAGAAGAACTTGTACTAGTCTTTATCCTCACCTATCTCCAACTCACATATCATGTTCTTGCTGTCAAGCCCGTTGCAGTCATGCCAGAGCTGCAGCTACCCCTTCCTTGCCAACCACTACACTCCACAACAGATGTGGAGGACTCCACCAATGACAAGCAAACTTTCTATGAACCATCATTACACTCTGATGAAGGGACAGTCATTGACGACCCCTTACTACCCATCAACCCACATATCCTCACCACCCTCTCTCCTGTTGCTCTTGTGCCTGCCCCCAGGCATCTTGGACCCAGTTATCCAGTCACATTGACTTGGCATAATCAAATGCATACGACTTCAAATCCTGCTGATGCCAAGACTGACTCTGACTATTAATAATCTGACACCGTGGCATGATCCTTGGAAAGACATTGAGCTACTTGCAATCCCATGTGCCTATGCCTGATATCCAACCAGATTATCTGCACCAATCCAAATCCCTTCCTCCTGCATAAGTGCCTATGACTGGGTAACCACCAGGTGATCCACCAAACAATCCCTTCTTTTCAGAAGCCGAAAAGGAAAAGGAAGAGTGGTAAAAAGGAATAGTTTTAATTTGACAGCTTTTTTTGCCCAACATTTTGGATGAACCTGTATTCTGATGTGCTCAACACGGACCCTGATGACCTCTGCATTTACCTCCTGGAGACTGAATCACTCCAGCTTCTTATCCTTACCCACCACCAGTCATTAGTCACACTTCCTCATGAAGTGACACCCAACAACTGATGGCAACAGAGGCCAGATTTCCTTCTGCCAATCCTGTACCACCTCCTCTCCAGTCTTGGCCTATGGCTGGGACCTTCGAAGAATTCCAACTACAATACAACACCTATGTCCAGCATGTGGCACAACATGGAGCACACACTGCCATGCCTCCAACCGTATCAAGCCTCCCTCCAAAGAAGAAAAAGTCTAAGGTGCCAGAAGCAGAAGAAGACCTGAAGATTGTCAAGCTCAGGAAATCCTACATTGAAAAATCCCTGCCATTCTCCAGGAAGTCCGAGGACTATACCAAATGGAAGGCTAAGTTCTGGTTATACCTCTTAGGATTCGACCAACCAGTCGAAGACGCTGAGGAAATCAAAATGTTTTTAGGATTCTGTACCAAAGGACCGGCAGAGGAGTTCACAACCCTACTCATCAAGAAGGATCTCAATTATGATGAATATACTGCTTGAGGATTCTTTCAAACCTTCATCAACCCTTACTTCAAACCAGTCTATGAGTTAGCTTGCGCTGAATCCAAACTGCTTAATCTTAAGCAAGGATCAATGACCATTGAGGAATTCCTCACCAAACAACAAAACCTGATTGCTCATGCTGAATGGTCAGAAATCACCAATGGTTGACAACTCATGCAACTACTCCGTACCAATGCCCGCAATAACATCATTGAACAAGTTGAGCGCTCTAGCATCGAAATGACAACAACTTATCTCAGTAGCTACTCCAAGTGGACAAAGCAGCTTATAGTGGCTGGCCATCTACTCACGGAGATCGCTGAAAGGAAGCGAGGTACAATTCACAATTCACTGAGACCAAAGGTCAAATTCCCCACTAAATATGTCGAGCCTCGCACCACAACCCCCAAGACTATAGGAGTCTTTGGAGGCCAAGGCACTCCCATGGACTTGTCTGTTACAAGTATCCACAGTTCCAAAGGTTCCAGAACTGATTCCCACAGTTCCGATGCTTCCGGAGTGCCTTCCCATGTTTCCGAAGGTTCCAGAATTCTGGAACCATTGGAACTCTCCAACACTCTACCAGAATGGAATCCGGAGGATGGACTACCCTCAGAATGCTACTGGACTTTATTTCCTGAAAACTATGCTCCATATGGTCATATGGAGATCCCCATCCTTGACTCACCTTGTTCATCTCTTCTTCCTCTTTTGTAACTCTGGCCATGTGTCTCTAGAACTGTTTCTGTCATGGACCTCCACTCCTCCTTTCACCCCTTCTTTTGGCGACTGTGTTATCCCATTCCTACCACTGACCCCATGAGGCCATTGTAACATACCATGTGTTCCGTTCCATTTCCCTTCCGTTCCGAGATGATTCTGGACTGTATAAGTAGCTCATAGTTGTCATGTACATTTCCCCAGCTAGATCTGCGCAATTATACACAGTGTTTAGTCTCATCCTGCCTGAGTCTCGAGTCTCAGCAGAGAACCCCAGGATTTCTATAGGACGTTGTGTCACCTTTGAGGACACACTGGGACTAGACGTTGCGCAAGCGTAACAAAAGATCTAGCTCTCCCCATACCTCTGCTACCACGCAGCAAGGCACCCCCCTAGTTGCCCACCATTTCGTATGGATACAGGGAAAACCCTCCTCAAGAGGACTCTGAGGATGAGACAGACAGAAGAGAACGATCAAGACTTGAATCCATCTCTGAGACCCTTAGAAGGAATCAACCACACTTTGCTCAAAGTGGAACCCCTCCTCCTCCATCAAGATCTCATCTGTCTCAAAGAACTCTGTTCTTCTCTACCCATAACACCCCTACCCCTCAGATCAACCCCCTTCCTGACCCAGACCACTCAGAAATGGCCGAACTTAAAGCTGGACTCCCAGAAGAGTTCTCAGGAGAAGCATCTGATGCCAAATTCTGGATCAGAGCCATGGATGCGTACTTCCTTATGAACAAGGATAA
>JBBPMF010000317.1:0-30978 GCA_038090175.1 Austroboletus eburneus | reverse complement strand
GCCAGCTTCGGTCAGTTCCCGGTATGTGATAAGGCCGCTGGGAGATGGATTCGCATTAACAGGTTGACATTGGGGAAAGGCAGGTACCTTGGACCGGCGCCAATGACAGCGACTTTGTGAATGGGCCAATCAAACTGGTACGCGTCGGCGTCGGCATCTGGAAACGACGCAGCAGGAAACTGACGTTGGATGGATAGGCCAACTTGGAGCAAAACGAGCACGAGAATGGGTTGCATTGGTTCGTTGGTTCGCAAACGCCATCGTCACTGCGTCTGCAACGTATAAATGGATCCGTCTGTGAAGAGATGGCGAGTGATGACGTCAGAGATAAGCACTATTCCTGGACCCTTTAAGTAGGGACAGAGAAGCCGTCTCGGAATTCGGTACCCTTTTTGGTAACACGCATCATGTGATCTTCGGCAACGGCCGCGTCTGGCCTTTCGTCTTCGTCTCGCGTGTTACTGGCACTGATCCATGTTTCTCATTGCACAAAAAGAAAGTAAAATACGGGCTTCTTCAACTAGATGATATTCCCCTTTACGATGGCTGATCGAGGTCAGTCTTGCGTACAGCGACCTCCGTCTTTTCCGTCAAAAACTTAACACATTTATAGAGACAAGCACTTGTCATCATCAAGGAGTCGCCATCTTTGTGCACTCCTCGGAACCTGTGACACATGTCGACTGTTCTGTGGTCAGTGTACATGACTTATTGGTTTCAAGTTGATTGCATGTTACATGGATTCAATGTCTCTGGATTGTTCCTAGATTATCAACTACTTTGTCACGGGAAGCGCTGCGTATGCTAGCGATTGATGGTGACCAAATCAGGGAAACACTTATAGACCCTGTTTTCTGAGCAAGACACAGGAAGAATGCTGTTGTGTGGAAGCCATACAATGAACTCAAGAAAAAAATCAGGGGATAAATTGGACAATGTTACATACCAAGTTACACTTTTTTCCGTCTTGTTCTGGTGTTAATCTATCTCCTTTTTTTCATAATCCATTACATTTCGTGTGCATTTATGAAATCAAGTCCGTATGGGCCGTGGTATATTACATACCTGGTAAACCCAAATGGGCATGTGTGCATGTGAGTCCGGGTCAAACCGCCTAACTTTTGGTTCCGACCCGGTTCATTATCGACAACGACGACCATGCAACGTCTCGCACAAATCTCAGCGCACCTCTATGCCCCCTCTGGCGTTGCCGCACTCCAAAAGAAACGTCCCGACGATGTCGTTGTCACCATGGCCATCCGTTCCCCATTGACCAAGGCGAAAAAGGGCGGACTCAAAGACACGCCGCAAGTACCTTTTCTGCTCATGCTGCCACGTCGCGCTCACCCACTACACACAGCACCGATGAGCTTATGCTTGAAATGTTCAGGGTACGTGCTCTACGCACACTGCTCGACAGGCTCACCCATACTCCAGATCATATAGCAAGCCGTCACACATTCCCACGTCGACCCAGGTAGCATCGGCGACATTTGCGTCGGCACCACGTTGACTCCTGACCCTGTCTACCACGCCCGAAGTGCCGCCCTTGCCGCCGGAATTCCAGAGAGCGTTCCCATCCAGGCGGTCAACCGCTTTTGTTCCAGCGGACTCATGGCAGTAACCATCGTTGCGAACCAGATCCGGTCGGGTCAGATCGAGGTAGGACTCGCCCTCGGCGTCGAATCCATGAGTCAAAAGTATGTCGGCCCCTTTGTCTCTCCCTCCTCATTCATGATCACTGCGTGATAGCCCCGACAAGGGTGCACCACCCCAGTCAGAAAGGGTCAACGCCAACGCAGCCGCCAAGGACTGTCTATTCCCCATGGGCTGGACGAGCGAGAACGTGGCAGAAGATTACAACATTTCGCGCGACGTCATGGACGGTTACGCAGCCCAATCCTTCCAGCGTGCCGAACGCGCTCAAAAGGCTGGCCTCTTTGACAAGGAGATTGTCCCCTTCACAGTGTCGGTCAACGAAAAGGACCCGGCGACGGGTGCTACGTCTTCACGGCGTGTCACGTTGACCAAGGATGACGGGATACGGTATGGAACGAACAAGGAGAGCTTGTTGAAGATCCGCTCGGCGTTCCCGCAGTGGGGTCAAGGGAGAACCACGGGCGGAAACGCAAGCCAAATCACGGACGGTGCAGCGGCGGTGTTGATGATGACGCGGCGCAAAGCTGAAGCACTCGGACTGCCTATTCTTGGGAAGCACGTGAGTACGGTCGTGGCAGGTACGTGATGTCTCCGTCGAGTCTTCATCAGACTTTCTGACGGCCGGCAATATTTGGTGCGTAGGCGTGCCCCCTAGGGTGATGGGCATCGGACCTGTGTTCGCGATTCCGATGGTGTTGAAAAACACTGGCATCACGATCGCGGACGTTGACCTGTTCGAGGTGAGCCGAATGTGATCTGTATGAACAAGCGCGCGTACTAACGAGTGTTTCCTTCATAGATCAACGAAGCGTTCGCGTCCCAATATGTTTATTGTATCCAAGAACTCGGACTAGATCCAGGAAACGTCAACGTCAACGGTGGCGCAATCGCATTCGGACACCCATTAGATGAGTAACCGTTTCGATCATAACGTGTTCGTTCGTGGCTGAGATCGGTGCGTGCGAATGATTACGCTGTACGGGCGCGCGTCAGGTCGCTACGGGGTTACACGAGCTGCACAGACGGCAGGGAAAGGTGAGTTTTATTATGTTTCCTGAGTAGATGACGTATTGCGGACGTTGTTGATGGACGGGGGCAGGTGTTGGTGACGTCGATGTGCATTGGAACCGGGATGGGTGCTGCGGCGGTCTTTGTGAGGGATGCGTGAGAGCGACGGACGTGATTTGATCGTGATCAGATCTTGGGACGTGCCTTTGTGTCTTGCCGAAACGAGGCTGGTCATGAGGCGTGTTTCGGTTTGTCGTTTGGGGCTTGATACTTGTCGGTTAACCATCGACGTAATTTGGCTCCTTGACACTGAACTGCAGTGATAATATACTCAAGAAGCATGACACTGATCTTAGAGTCAGACGACAGCACAATGCGGCCGCCAACGCTGCCATCGGGTAGCCTCGATCACCACTATCAAATCATCGACATGATGAAACATGTTTACAATGAAAGTCGAATGCCTTCAAGACTTGTTATATATCGGATTAAGGTATGAGGTACTCAATTCACGCATACAGATCGTTGAACTCACCAGCGTCGTATGCCATGCCCGTGACTCGAGTTTTGCGGACGTCCGGCGCGTGCAGGTTCAAAGTTACGTGTCAACGCCCAACATTATCCATTCCCGAAACTGCTTCTTTCGAAGGCATTTGAAACTGCCGACACGGCTCCATGCTCGGTTACGGAGCAAGTAGCCATAATTGCCATTCCGACCGAGAAACATCAATGTCCACCAGGCTGCCCCAACCAATTCCGCGGTCCATACTCACGCTACGGCGTTGGTTAACGATGAATGCTAATGGGTGTTGCACAGCTCCACGTCGGCGCCCTCGTCGTCAACGTGTCCTGTGCGCCCACATCTTGCATTTTGCCATCACCCGATGCACACTATAAATTTGGATTGCTAAGTATAAATATGGAGCCACACACTTTTTTTGCGCCACCGCCACATGTCTCAGGAATGCGTTGCATTCGGTACGATGGGGATTGCTAGATAACGCGGAAGACAGAATGCTGTTTGACTCTGGGGGTTGGGGATGAAGGAATTCCCAGACTGATAGGCCCGATACGTACTGCGCGTGCAGAACGTTCCCCAGGCTGAAGTGGACATTGTACCTGCTAGTGGACGGTAAAGGTGTCCGGGAGGTATAAGCGCAGTGGTGGTGTTACCGGAGCGCTCCCGCGGAGCAGAACACCCAGGGGAAATAAGGTTAACGCAGCGATATGTGGAACGAGATCAACGTGTCTTGGACCTTATGAAATTCCCGACAGCGGTGATGATGCGTTCCATCGGGAAGTGCGGCTCCCGCCAACTCTCGGGAGAGAGAAAGCGGCCTGTGAGCTGGGCAACGGCAAGCGCTCACCGCCACTTCCTTCTTTGGGTGCTATTCGGTGGTTTGATTTCCGATCTCGTGTTTTTTTGCGACATGAGACAATGGCAATGTTCCTGGTTGCAGCCAGCGCCCCATGGGTGAGAAACCAAAGAAAAGGCGGTGTATCGTTCGAGAAATGTGGTACGACCAACACGAAGGCGGTCAAATGCATGGATGTCGCCTTGTTAGCCGGTTAGCTGTCTACGTCATATTAGATGACGTAAGAAAGAAGTGAGGTAAAATAGCAGGTGCAGATAGTGATCAAGGGCACGCAACGGCCAAAAACATGGGGGAGGAAGGAACGTGTTGGACTTAGGAGTAGATGGAAGCTGATAATGAAGTGCGAGGCTGGAACGAGGTGGGCACGGGTACCGAGAATAGGGTAATCTGACGCGAATAAGTGGGCGATGGCGGTCGCGAAAGATGGGAGTTGGCGGTCACAGCCGCTCTGCTCTGCATACCGTCCCGAATAAGTACGGACGTCGCACTCGGTGGCAGCCCCAACAACCCAACGGGATTCAGACACTTGGCGGGGGATAGCGTAATCAGTGGCTGTGTGATTTTCAGAGCGTGGGAATATTGGGGGTACAAGGTCTGATACCATTTCGAATTTATAAAAATATTATTTCGGCCATGTCGATATAAGGCCCATCGAGCAGCATTTCCTCGTTCTTTGTTTTTCTCCATCATGTCCTCTAAAGGTCTGTCCGTTCCCCGCCTCCCTCGTCCCCGTATCCCCCTCATCCCTGCCCACAGCCATCCGCGAGTACGACGCCAAGCTCTTGCTGGCTTACTGGCTCGAGCGTGCACCCGCCGCGCACCCCAACTTTGCTCACCCCAGCAACTCTCCCCTAGCCTTTCCTTCCCCCAAGGTCGCCCAGATTCAGTGGGATCTCGAGTCCGGCGCAATCACACCTGACAACCACGTCCCCGCGTGGGTCCAGTCCACTAAGCTCGTCGCGAAGCCGGATCAGCTCATCAAGCGTCGCGGGAAGGCCGGACTCCTCGCCCTCAACAAGGACTGGCAAGACGCGAAGCAATGGATCGTCGATAGAGCTGGGAAACCGCAAAAGGTGTGCATCATCGCGTGTGCTTCTGCACGTATTCACGCCCCATCAGGTTGAATCCGTCACTGGAACCCTCAACAGCTTCATCGTCGAACCCTTTTTGCCTCATCCCCAATCAGCAGAGGCCTACATCTGCATCACTTCTTCTCGTTTCTCCGACACTATTCTCTTCTCGCCCACTGGTGGTGTTGATGTAGGCGATGTCGACGCGCATGCATCCCGTCTAGAGATCCCCGTCGATACGAAGCGTTTCCCCACCCGCGCAAACGTCGAGGGCCTCGTTGGCCCGTCCTTCTCTGGGCAGCGCAAAGATGCCCTAGTGCATTTTATCATGAGACTCTACAACGTGTATGCAGATCTCCACTTTGCCTACCTCGAGATTAACCCCTTGGTGGTCCTCGAGGATGGTGCCATCCACTATCTTGACATGGCCGCAAAGCTCGATCAAACTGCCGAGTTCATCTGCGGTCCCAAATGGGCTCTCGCAAGAGATCTAAGCGTTTATGATGGCGCGGGAGCCAAAGGTGGCAAGGTTGGCGCGGATCGCGGACCACCTATGGTTTGGCCTGCTCCTTTCGGGCGAGATCTCACAAAAGAGGAAGGCAAGTATTGGTTCTGGCTCGTTCAGTGGTATGTTCTGACCGTCTTTTATAGCATACATTCAGAAATTGGACGCTTCCACTGGTGCTTCTCTCAAACTCACAGTCTTGAACGCCAGCGCTCGTATCTGGACCATGGTTGCCGGTGGTGGTGCCTCCGTCGTATATGCGGATGCCATCGCAGCTGCTGGTTTCGCTCATGAACTCGCCAACTATGGTGAATACAGTGGTGCACCATCAGAGGGCCAAACATACGAGTACGCGAAGACGATTCGTGAGTTCGTTATCAATATGCATTATGCAATGTACTCATACTCCACATCCAGTCGACTTGATTACTCGCCCGCCTCCCCGTCCAGATGGCAAGATTCTCATCATCGGAGGCGGTATCGCCAATTTCACAAATGTTGCCGCAACATTCAAGGGTATCATCAGGGCGCTTGAAGGCGCAAAAGCTGGTTTGATCGCACATGGGGTTGGTTTTTGTTTCGTGACTGTTACTCGATGTTGACGCATTTATCTGTAGGTTAAGATCTACGTTCGTCGTGGTGGCCCTAACTGGCAGGAGGGTTTGAAGGCCATGAGATTGCTTGGTGTGTTTTATTCCTTTCGTGAGGTTATTCAAAGTTCAAATCACTCCTAGGCGAATCTCTTGGTGTTCCTATCCGTGTCTTTGGTCCTGACACACACATCACTGAAATCGTACCTCTCGCTCTCGGTATCAAGCCCGCCAAGGCTGCAGTGTCTGTCCCTGTTACTGCCCCTGGCTCTCCAAAAGTCGTTCCTGCTACACCCTCATCCGAGACCGTTGCACCCACACCTTCCGAGATTGGAACCATTCATGCCTCTGGTGAACGTACCCAACCCAATGATGTCGTCGTGCGCTTCGACAATGCTCCTACTCAGGACGGTCATGCTACCACTAGGCCAGCTTACCGGCCATTTGATGCTGAGACTCGCAGCTTTGTCTATGGTCTCCAACCCCGTGCTATCCAGGGTATGCTTGACTTCGACTACTCATGCAAGCGTGCTCGTCCTTCCGTGGCCGCGATGATATACCCCTTCGGTGGACACCACATCCAGAAGTTCTACTGGGGCACAAGGGAGACGCTTTTGCCTGTGTACACCTCGCTTGCTGAGGCCGTCAAGAAGCACCCCGACGTCGATGTCGTTGTCAACTTCGCGAGTTCTCGTAGTGTGTACAGCAGCACCCTCGAGTGTTTCGAGTTCAATACCATCCGTGCGATCGCATTAATTGCCGAGGGTGTCCCAGAGCGACAAGCACGAGAAATCTTGGTCAAGGCCCAGGAGAAAGGCGTCTTGATAATCGGACCCGCTACCGTCGGTGGTATCAAACCCGGTTGCTTCAGAATTGGTAACTCTGGAGGGTGAGCCACCCTTTTGATTCTCCGATCGAAATGTGCTCATTAGGTATAGCATGATGGACAACATTATCGCTTCCAAGCTTTACCGTCCCGGTTCCGTTGGTTATGTTTCCAAGTCGGGAGGCATGTCGAACGAGCTGAACAATATCCTCTCCCTGGTGACCAATGGTACCTACGAGGGTATTGCCATTGGTGGTGATCGCTACCCTGGTACCACGTTCATTGACCACCTCTTGCGCTATGAGGATGACCCAGCATGCAAGATGCTCGTTCTCCTTGGTGAAGTCGGTGGTGTTGAAGAGTACCGTGTGATCGAGGCAGTCAAGTCTGGCCGTATCAAGAAGCCCATCGTCGCCTGGGCCATCGGTACTTGCGCAAAGATGTTCACGACCGAGGTGCAATTCGGGCACGCAGGCTCCATGGCCAACAGCGACTCCGAGACTGCGGAGGCCAAGAACCGTGAAATGAGGGCTGCCGGATTTATCGTCCCCGATACCTTTGAGCAGCTTCCCGAGGTTCTGAAGGAAACATACGAGAGTCTTGTGGGCAACGGTAGCATCGTTCTCCAGAAAGAAGTCGAACCACCAGTGATCCCGATGGACTACAAGTGGGCTCAAGAGCTCGGTCTCATCCGAAAGCCCGCAGCATTTATCTCCACCATCTCGGACGAGCGTGGCCAAGAGTTGCTGTACGCCGGCATGCGCATCTCCGATGTGTTCAAGGAAGATGTTGGTTTGGGCGGTGTCGTTGCTTTGCTCTGGTTCAAGCGTCGCCTACCTCCTTTTGCTGCCAAATTCATCGAGATGGTCTTGATGTTGACTGCAGACCACGGTCCCGCTGTCAGTGGTGCTATGAACACCATCGTCGCGACCCGTGCTGGCAAGGATTTGATTAGCAGTCTTGCATCTGGCTTGTTGACGATTGGTAGCCGATTTGGAGGAGCTCTTGATGAGGCAGCGACGATGTTCTCGGGCGCGAGGGACAGAGGGCTGACACCAAGAGAGTTTGTTGATGAGAGCAGGAAAGCAAACAAGCTGAGTGAGTCATTTGCTTAGTCACCAAGATAACGACATCTGATGATCTTATCAGTTTCGGGTATTGGGCACAAAATTAAATCTGTCAATAACCCCGATCTGCGAGTTGAGCTCGTCAAGGAATATGTTCGCAAGAATTTCCCATCGCACTCGCTGCTCGACTACGCACTGGCTGTAGAGAAGGTGACAACGGCGAAGAAGGACACTGTGAGCATCTCACCAGGACTCATTGACGAAAAGTAACGTCATTGTCAACAGTTGATATTGAACGTCGACGGTTGCATTGCTGTCTGCTTCGTCGATCTCCTTCGTGATTCCGGTGCTTTCACGCCCGAAGAGGCCGACGAGTATATCAAGGTTTGTATTTGTTTTCGTGTTGTGATGTTTCCGAGCTGACGTGTGTACAGATTGGTACATTGAACGGCTTGTTCGTGCTCGGCCGCTCGATTGGTTTCATTGGACACCACCTTGACCAAAAGAGACTGCGTGCGCCGTTGTACAGACACCCTGCTGATGATATTTTCATCAACATGGCTGATTTGTCGCAACCGAGGGTTCTTGGGAAGATGGCATAGAATAGCATCATGCATTTGTTGGTGGTAGTAGAGAAGACCCAAAACTCTGTGTAATACCCGCAATTTCCCTCGTCTTTTTTCTGCGTTGTTGTGTTTTGCCGTTCACTTGGCTGTGGGACTATTTGGAGGTCGTATTGGTATAACCATGGAATTATGAATATACAACTTGCAAGAGCACAGTCGTTCCGTAACTGTCGATTGCTGTGTCGGTTGAACTGATGCCGTTCAGAGGTCTAGCCGTGATAATGACGGTGCACCCTGCCTAGGACTCGGCGAAGACTATGTAGCGTGTGGATTACTGAGCTAAACTCCATCTTGACTTATACAGATCCAAATCTGACAATCCAGATAAATCACCGATCCGAGGGAGCAAACGTGTCGAACTGCAGTCTGTACCATGAGCGGACATTACATAAATGTGTTGCAGTTTGATTACATTTCGGAAGCATCTGGCATTTACTGTAACACCATTTGGTAGCATGCTCCTCAAAATGACGTGTCTTATTACCAGCCACTGGCATCTTCTCGACGACTACAAATCAGGTACATAAGCCTTATCGTCCCCCAGACCATTTCTTTGTCTTCCCCCACCATCTACATGGCATCTACGACGACGACGACGAAGCCACCTCTCCAAAGCATTGCCCCGTTCAAATCCCATCAGGACATCCTGTCCCTCATCCATGCCCACGACATCCACTACGTCCGTATCCAATGGGTCGATTACCTCAACCAAGTCCGCTGCCGGGTCCTCTCGACATCACACTTCAGCAAGCTCCTCACCTCTGCCCGACCCGGGGTGACGACGGTCAAGGTCGCGTTTGGCATGGTCGTTCTCCAGGTCGCACCCGGTTTCAGCGCCGCGGGCGAGAACATTTACGTCTTTGACCTCGCGTCGTTTCGGACGTGCCATTATGCGCCTCGACATGGTGTCTTGTATGGGTTCTTCCAGGAGAAGACGCCCGTGATGCGGCCGAGCGGCTTGACGCTTGACGTGCCGCTGTGTACGCGTGGTGTGTTGGCGCGCCTCGTCAAGTGAGTGGATTTCCATGATCGTCGAGGTGGCGTTGTTCAATCCATTTGACGTGTCAGGTATGCCGCCGAGGAGCTGGGCGTCCAGTTTTTGATTGGGTTCGAGAGCGAGTTTGTGCTCCTCAGGTCGACCAATCCGATCGTAGCCGTGAACGAGAGTCATTGGTCCACCACCCTCGGGTTGACCACGGGCACGCCCGAAGCGATTGTAATGGAGGAGATTGCAGATGCGCTCCAAGCGGATGGCATTGAGTTGCAGATGTACCATACCGAAGCGGCGCCGGGACAAGTGAGTCATGTTCGTCCTCGCGTGTCTGCGTGCTCACTCAGGCTGTCGTGCGTTAGTATGAGGTAGTCACGGGCCCCTTGTTGCCTCTGGAAGCTGCCGATGCGCTCGTGCACACGCGTGAGACCATTTACAACGTTGCTAGAAAGCACGGTCTCAGAGCCACGTTTGCGCCCCGATTGGCCATGGACAGCTGTTTGTACACACTCTTTTATCCCTCGCACGATGCTGACAACCGAAACAGGCGGTTCAGGCGCCCATATGCATCTATCCGTGCACGGAGATCGACCCGGCCTGCCCGTCTCCCCGTCCGATTTCCTCACGCCTACCGAATCTGCCTTTTTAGCTGGACTCATGGACCACCTCCCGTCTGTGATCGCGTTTATGCTCCCCCTCGTGGCATCGTATGCACGCATGCTCGACGGCGTGTGGTCCGGGGGCACGTGGGCCTGCTGGGGCGTCGACCAGCGCGAGGCGCCCGTGCGGTTGACGAACGCAACGTCGCCTGCGTCGCGCAACCTAGAGATTCGACCGATCGATGGTACGTCGAGTCCCTATTTGGCCGTCGCGGGTGTCTTGGCATGCGGCGTGCTTGGTATCCGGGACAAGCTAGCGCTTAGGACGGCCAATTGTGATTCGGCGCAGACGGCGGCGCAAATGTCGCCTGTGGAGAGGGAGACGTTGGGGATCACGAAGCGGTTGCCGCTGAGCTTGGACGAGGCGAGGCAGCGCTTGGCTGGTGCGGACGCGATCAAGGAAGTGCTCGGCGCTGAGTTGGTGGATAATTTCGTCAATGTGAACCAGGTGCGTTTTGGTTTGGGCTTGGTTTGGGGTACGTGTTGAGGAACCTTTGGGTAGATGCTCGAAAAAGTATATGAACGACATGAGAACGAAGTAGAGGCAGAAGCGCTGGCGCGCCTCGTGGAAAATTATTGAGTGCAGAACGTGTGGTATGTCGAGTTTTGTCGAGGAATGTACTTAGTCAATGTTTTTTTTCCGACCAGCTGCAGTTTATGTACCCAAATGAAGTGAACCTTTTTTTACACCATATTATCGATAACTTCAATTGTCAACGGGGAAGCTGTCTACATGCACCTATCATCGGCCCTGATGTGGAGGAAAATGTCCTCGTCTATATCCAGATTATTGTGGACAGAGTTTTCAAGATTAAAGGTTGCACGGTGGACGAAAGCGTTCTCGTGTCTACAGGCGCCGTAAACGTACATCCTCGGATAGATGTCACGTTGGTTCATCTGGGACATGGGATGGCTAGACTCTACGAAATGGTTTTAAGCTAACTCGTCGACTCTTCACAAGGGGTTTGAGAGGCGACGCCAGGTTAGCTCACCTGGAGCTTGAGCTTCTATCTTGACTTTGGTTCTTTCCACCATACCTTCCTTCCGGGAGGTGGGGGAGAGCTTGGTGGATAGGTCGCACGCAGGGTTTGGGTTCCCATCATCGTGCACATGTTGCTTTCCCGTACGCTCGTCGTGATTGCCGTTGCGGTGAGCACATTGATTTGTCTACGTAGGCGAGCGTACTGCAGCGTCTTTTTCTGTGCCCTCTCGGCTCGTGTCCGGCCCGCGCTGCGAATGACGAATCTACCTTCATGAAGTGCGCGTCGGTGTCTCCTCCCGTCGCATCTCTGTACCGTACGTCCTAGGCTCTTCTGAGCGACAAAATTCCCTCGTTTCCCCATCACCTTAACAACAAAGCCGGACGTTCAACTGGCACATGCAGGCAATCAAGCTAGTTGCCAGCGGTTGCATCAGAAACTTCGTCGTAAAACGATGTCTTGATCCCCGCGAAATCTGAAGATATCGATGTTAAGTGGTCAGTCAAGCAATTATCTGCGACTGAGTGCGTAACTTAACTCATAGAGACTCTAAAACATTTACCTCCTCTCTCTACTCCGGGCTCCCCATCTCTGCGAGATGCTATTTTTTAAGTCCTTCCTCTTCGCCGCACTTTCTCTCGCCCTCTTCGTCTCTGCTGGGACAGTCCCTTGTCGTCGCACGACGATAATGACCACGTGGAACAGTGAACGAGCCATTTGCCCATGTTAGGCTAACATTCACCAGGCATGGTTCAATGACTGAGCGCAACGATGAACATGAACATATGAATTTCGCCAGGGAAAAGTGGGCAAGACATTCGTCAATATCGTGACGATGCTGGCACCCATAGCAGTCAATTCCTCGTGAGCAGTGCAGAAAATGCCGAGAAGGCGAACGAACATTATTAGACGTTGCAAATCGACACCCGGTGCGAGGTGGGCGAGACAGGGTGTATCGGTTTCCACTCAAGGGTCAAGTGTCTTTGGCCGGGCCGTTTTAAAGTTACTCACGGCTGCACCCTCGCGAAAGAGACAGCATATGTGCCGTCGCACCCAATCGTCCTGACCCACTAGCACCGCAATGCGTCGATAACGAATGGGTTCTGAACATTTCGCTGAAGTGCACGTTGACAGTGGTATAATAATGCCATCATAAACGAGTATTGCGCTCGGGCCATCAGCAAAATGTGTCACACAGACTTTGGTGACTTTCAAAGTCACCAAAGTCCCGAATTTGCCAAAGTCACAACCACTTGTCACAGGTTCGAAAAATAGCGGAAAGACACTCAAGTAGCATAAAGACACTCAAGTAGTCAAAGTCGGGTACTTAGGGCGCTTAGGGCTTAGTATCATTTTTCACCCACCTTCCTTTACGTTCGCGCCGCACCCGGCTCCTCATTGAGGACCCGGATGTTCCCCTGCAGATTTGCCTTCGTCCCTCAGGCTCGTGTGTCTAAAACTGGCCGGCGGGAATGGCGCGACCAGCCTTACGCTGCCCCTGGGGCATTCGCAGAGCCCGGGATGCGGCAGGATGCCCTTTTACTCTAGCTTTTCATTGCCCTACATGGGGTATTACGCCGTGATGGACAGAAATAGATTTATAAAAAAAAAGATTCTCAGTGGGGCTGACCTGAGGCGGACACCCGCGGCCAGGACTTGATGAGACTGGAACTACTGTATCGTTCCGTCTGGCTACTGCGAGACTATGACGACCTTTGGACGAACCTAACCCTTGGACAGTTTTAAATGGGGAGCGAGGCTCGACACGCTCGCCAATGTGACTGGTACTAGTACAGACTTGTTCTCACTTGTTCGGGTACTAAGTTTTATTGTTGCATATTCGGATAGCACTAGTTAGCAAATGGAGTGCGGTCGTACAGCCACCGGATTACCTAATCACTGTTTACTTACAGTTCGAGTATGGTAGTTTTACTATAGTGTTTCTACGAAGTGAGCTACTGGGTAGTCTTCAAGACTACTCCTCTCTATTCTGTCACAGCAGGTTATGAGTCCCGACAGTGCTCAGTAAATCACTCACCAACCTTGGAGATTCCCGAAATGGCCTGGCTTGATGAAGACGATGTCTTGGAACTCAGGTTGGACGGCGAGAACTGGTTGGTTTGGCGCGAGAAAGTCGAACAAGCTCTCGAGGATCATGGACTGCGCGAATATCTCAGCGGTACAGTCACAAACGTGGATTCTCGGCTTGAAGCACTCGCGCAGCACATTATCATCTCCAACGTGCCGGATTTGATTCTCATGTCGATGTTTCAACTCGGAACGGCACATAGGTTCTGAATTTACCTCACAGAACGATTCGGCGGACGAAGTACAAAGTCCACAGCTACAAGAAGACCTACGGTATCCAACAAGTCTGTGCGCGTGGCTGCGCACGTGCCAAAACGGTTTGGCGGCACCTGTCGGAGGTGTGGCAATGTTGGCCACAAGGCGCGGAACTGTAGCGAGGCAGGGAAAGTCGTCAGGAAGGTCAAGACACTAGGTGAAGAGGGCGAGAAGGCTGAGGCAAGTGGGTGTATGGCTGGAGCATACAATCTGGGCACTGAGGCCGCAGACGAGGCAGCTGCCAGCGACAGCCCTGCTGCTATGGAAAGCCGAGGCAAAGGTGGCAACGTTGATGTTGCTCACACATGCGCTGTGCCCGAGGAGACCTGCAGGGACCAAGACGAGGTCATGGATGCCGATGAAGATAGTCGACTGGAAGCGAGTGAGCGCACTCGCAATATAAATGGAGACGCACCCGATATAGTCAGCGTGTCGCTTGGGGGGAAGCGACATGGACGGTATGCAATCGACAACGCTGACAGCGAAGGGTTACAGCATTGTACCGACAACCCGAGCGGCAAGGCCAATGACGTGGCTGTGATGCGACAAAACGAAGCCTCGAGCGTCACGCTCGAGGGGAAGTGGAATGGACCTGCAAGCTGCCACGTTCGAGGTACCAGCACCACGCCTGTGACGTCGGTCATGTCAGAGCATGGCGAGGACACTGGGAGCAGGCCAAGGAGGCCAAGAAGCCACTCACCTGAGGAGGTTCAAAGCGAGTCAGAGGAGTCGGCAGGCGATGCCAACGCTCCAGACCATGTGTACAAGCCACAGAGACGTTCCAGAGACATTGGAAAGCGGCGTGCCGACGAGACGGATGCGTCGAGTCGAGCTGAAGGTCCAGGAGGCGAGGATAAGGTCCAGAAGGCGTTGAAAGACGTTGAGGACGACTTGAGGCGCGAGATCGACAGCGAATGCGTCGATATCGATGGAAATGGGTACCGGACGGTTGACGAAACGAACGGGGAGCGCAACGAGTCGAAACGACTCGATCTGGAAGCATTAGCCGGAAAGAAGGCGAGTCAACATGGATGGCACGAGCGAAAGGCGATGGACGTACCTGAGCAATCCATGGCATCTCAGCACACTCCCAGGCGGCCCATCCGATGCGTGAACGAACCGCGACGACGTGGCAAGCAGAAACTGTCATCGAGAGGCATTAGCGCTTGGCGCAGGAGAGATGAAACTCACCACACCGGACCACTTCGAGGCCAAATCAGGTCGTTCAGATGCGCCGGATGTAATGTGTATGGACTGGAAATGGTGCAGGTGCGACCCCGAGTCGTGATATGCGATGCTGACGGTGCTAGAGTCGGCCGATGGTGACAGTAACCTAGGATGTGTAGGAACCTGGGTGTGCGGTGAGCCCGACTACAACAAATGTTTCACGTTTGCCACGCAAGCAAGACAAAGTTCTAAGGCAACCACTGGCACCCGACGTGCCGCATGATTTCCGATGTGCCAGCTGAGCATCAGGTGAGCTAGTACAATAAACATAACAGTACACAACTTTTTTTGGTTTTGGTTGCTGCCACCAGCCTGGCATTACTAAGTTTTGCCCGGGAGTTGAGATTAGCGACGTCACTGTTTGTTGATTTTTTCTTCAATTCAACGAACCTCCTTTCCTCTCTGTGGTTGCAGACTTCCGATGTGTTGTATCCAACGCATGGTGTTCTGGCAAGTCATACCTGCAGCTAACAACGAGTGATAACTAATGTTGAAGATACATGTTGACCGGTAGTCCGGACTGGTTTTTGTTATGCGCACCAGAGTTGGAGCTTGCAGAAGCAGAAGACATTATTGGGAAGCTTCAAAGTCTAAACATGATGAGTACATCAAGTTAGCTGATGACGAATACCAATTAAGAGATAGAAAACCAGTTTGACCTATGTTTTCCTTATCGGCAATCGCGGTTACACGCAGGCTCCTTCACACCGTTGCTTCGAGGAGTGAGGATAGCCTCACACTCAAAGCAACAGCGTGAAGGAGCCTGGATTGCATGCCAAGAGGTCGTGTTACTAGCGAGGAAGTGATGTAATGATGGCAAGTTGACAACACACAATTATGACCCTTTCTATGACATGTCCCACATTTTGATAGTGCGCCATTTGACGACAACATTTGTACAGGCCTGGATGGGCTGGGCCAGAGGAACAGTAACATACTGGAGTGAAGTACCACCAAACTTGGTCCCGTCGGACCGTTGAAGGGGAATGAAGACCACGGGCAGAGGGACAGGCAGGAAAATAATCTGGTTCCCATCATGCTCTGCACCAGACCAGCTTGTCTCTTTTTGAAGATCTGCGATTGGTTTGATCTTTTGTGCATGAGCACAGACAATATGCGGTCAAGAAATCTCGTGGACATAATAATCACCTATTCCCATTTGTCTAGAGAACAATGATATCAGGCAATGGCGACTACGGGTATCTGCGATATGAGTGTGCACGCTGATGAGGTATACCAACACGCATACGCCATAGACAGCCACGAATCTTTCTCTCTATAGTATGTCTCGCGTGCGGTGAGCAATCTGACAAAAAGCGTGATTAAATGAAATTGTTGACTGGGACCCAGAGATGAGTCCAAACACCAGAATCGTTTCCCAGGACAAAGCCTGAGCGAGAACGACTGATATTGACATGTTGACAAACGGTTGGTGCGAGGGAAAGGTTTCGAAATGGATTGCTGACGAGGACCCAGAGTCGAACGAAAACACCAGTGCGACTCATGAAAAGGTGAAAGTGAAAGTGATTGAAATCAACGCTTAGTACGAGTGGCATAGTTTCAGTTACGTTCCTCGTCGACCACAAGTCCTTGCAAGTGGTGATGAGGGAGGAAAGATCGGATGGAAAGGAGGTGGAAAGGTCAATAGATGTGGGAGTGAGGTAAGATGCGAAGAATCATACCAAAGCCAGGGAGTTCGTAGTCGACGTCTCACCAAACGGAATGAGAATTTCCGGCAGATCCAGAAATGAGACTGCCCGAAATATTCGACGACGCTTGTGTCTAAGCTGGAGTCCTTCGTTAAAGGTTGCTAGATTGTAGGACAAGAAAGAATGACGTGAGACACAGATAAGCGAGGCGTCGAATTGCAACAGGCAAAAGGGATCTGGAGAAAGAGTGCAATGAATGAGAAACTACGGGAAAGAGATACGTACGTAGAGAAGCACGAAACTTATTGCACTCATATCATACATCCGTGCAGGCGGACTCGGAGTTTAGTAACACACGGGGGGTTTCAATATTTCAGAGTCACCTTAAGAGCGTTTAAATCATAAGTAGGATCACTGATGGTGTGGGAGGCTGCTGGGTTCCAAGCACACAGCAGTGTGGTGCGCAGTCAATGTCTCTCCGGACGGGACGAGAATTGCCAGTGGGGCGGACGATACTACGTGCCACCTTTAGTAAATCCCTCTTCAGTAGCCAAAACGGCAGTCCGGGCATCTCCGAGTGGTGTGCTCGGCATCTGGGAGGTGTTGGGACCAATGGTTTCCATTGAGCCTGGACTTGAGACGAGACAGTGGTGTGGATAATCTCATCAAGGTCAGCTGGTGGGCAGTGGAACTTTTTCATAGTCAACTCTCGATACTCCAAAACGTGTATGAAAGAAACAGAGGGAATGTCTCGTCGAAAATGATGGCTAGTGTACATGTAGTACACAGTATGTAGTTTTTGTCAAGAAATGCAGCGCTTACATGTCTGTAGACCAGCTGCGGTGTTGCGTGCCCAAAATCTCTCTTAAACCATACAACCGACGTCTTTGTCGATGGGAAAGCGGTCACGTTCGTCGCGTGGGGGGTCGCCTGTATGTTCGTCCTGAAGGAGTCCGTTTACATCTGTCGAGGTAGACAACACTGTCTGCTTGTTCATCGTGGGTTTTGGAGCCTTTAGCCCTGACATCGACATCCAGAGGCTGCCATGTTCATCGCGTGGGGGGGTGCCTGTAAGTTCATTGTGAGGGAGGTCGTTTACGTCATTGTTGAGGTAAACGCTGTTCACTTGTTCGTCGTGGATATTCGAGTCGGCTGCCTCGACGATGACGTCCATCGCATTAGACCTTCGTGAGCCACTTTTCCGAGACCCAAGATCGGTACCGAGCGACCACATGCGTTTCCACAAACAAGTGAAGAGCGGGCCAAGGAAAAGAAAAAGCTGCATGGAGAGTGGCTCGCACACGTTACCGAGGTTGAAGTCCGCTGCTGCCTCCATCGTGATCGACCAAAAACTGCCGATAAAGTAGTTATAGCCGCAGACCCCGTATATAATCACCACGAGCCTCTCGTCATCGATCGGTGGTACTGGAGTTAGATTCATGTGATGTGAACATAATGTCACAATGCCCAAGGTCACGTACGGAAGTCAAAGTAATGATTCTGCAGTGACAAAAGACACAAAACAGTCGGGACCGCATGGAAAAGATATCGGATAGGCGCTTGTCTGCGAGCTGAGTGGGTGTCCAGCAACATGGTGTTGAAAATGCCAAAGGCAAGGAAGACCGACGAGGAGAGTTGCAGGACAGAAAGGGCAGAGGCAGCAGCCAGCAGATGTGCATCCAACCGGACGCGCTGGAACACCACGATAATCGGGGACGCATTAACAAAGAATAGGCAGGAGCATATGTCGATGTAGAGGAAGAAGAGACCAAGGTTTCTTTGCACGTCTGGCTGCTCGATGTCGCGAGCTTCACTGGTGGCGGGCACGGGAAGGCTGGATTGCGACATGGTTGTGGATAGATCGCCCTAGTCAGCCCCATTGCTAATTTATAAACAAAACCAAAGTTATGTAATTGGCACTCGAAGGCCATCGTGAACAAAAAATGTTTTCCACCAGTCTGTTGCTTTCCACATGTAAAGAGTAGGATTGATCCCAGGGTGTATGCAGATCGACGATCGCAGGAAGCAACTAAAAACATGAGCGTTAGACGACCACAATTACGGAGCCATGAACACAGCGACAAAATGTCGCGGTATTCTATAATCAGGAACAGGGGGAAACGAGTTTCGTTACCGTTCTGTGATATCGATCCCGATGTTCCAATTCATCCAACACTCCATGGGATTGCGTGCCTTGTATACTCAGGTCTGGGAAACGCTTGAGTCGCACGATACCATCGTTGACTACGTTTATGAGACTAAAATTGCAGCCGCCGACCGCACGTGGTTCCACAAGGCGACGACGAGTGGACAAAAATATCAATATCCTAGAACGACCCATCAAGTCATCTTGTTTGTCGTCTTCAACTGTGAAATTATATCATACCGACGGTGGTCTCAATCTTCTCTCTCCTCTGCAAACCATTCCGTGTCTTCTGAGAACATGACGTTACATGAGATTCAGGGTGGATCATACGAGGGAAGGGGAGCGACGGGGTTTCTGGGAACAACAGATCACGTGTACACAGCAAGACGATGTTGTACTGTGTGAACGACTGGACCTACTTTTCTCCATTAAACCACCACCTCGGCAAGGATGTCTGGCCTGTCGTTGAGGAATGATGGTACCAGGAGCGGTGAGCACCTGGACAAAAGGCGTAAATGAGTGTTGATAAGGACCCAGAGATGACCGCAGATACCGGTATCGTTCACCAAGAGGAAGCGAAAGCAGCTGGATCGAGAAATGGTGGGTGTCAGTGAACCTTCTGCAATGTTATAGGTTGGTGACCACTTGGAAGGCCCAGAGTCGGATGAAGACACCAATGCGACTCATGGAAAACTAGCAGCGATTGAAATGAATGTTAGAAGAGGTACCACTTCGGCTGCATTCCTTGTCGACGAGAAGCATATTGTCAGCGGCGACGAGGGAGGCAAGATCCGGTATTGGAGTACGGCGGATTGGAAGGAAGTGGGAAGGCCAATGACTATGGGAAGTGAGGTGCGATGCGTGGCGGTCTCGAAAGACGGACAACATGTCGTGAGTGGGACTCAGTGGAGCGGAATTCTGATGGTGTGGGATGCGACGAATCGTACCAAAGTCAGCGAGTTCAAAGCATACGAAGCACACAGCGACTGGTTGTTCGCACTCGACGTCTCGCCCGGCGGAACGAGAATTGCGAGTGGATCTTCGAATGGGATCTTCCGGCTCTGGTCGCTCTCTGGCAAGAAAATATTCGAACAGAAACACGCCGAAAGGCTCGTCGGAGTCAAATTCTCCCCAGACGGTCTCCGCGTCGCCACAGCCACAGACGGGCCGGAGCCCGAGATCCGCCTCTACGACAGCCAGAACGGCGACCTCCTCGTCGACATACCACTCAGGGACAGCTACCGACTTGCCTGGAACAATAGCGGCGAGCAATTGTTCCTCTTATCGATGCATGGAAATGTCCACTGCGTCGACGCTGCCTCTGGGAAAACCATCTCCACTTGGAACACCAACTGTGACAGAAGCGAGCACATCGTACTAGCAAAAAACGACAGATTCGTTGTAACGTCCAGTATATACTACTCAGTCTCGTTCTGGGACACGGTCACACAAGAGGAAATTTGTTCCAGCATCCAGAATAAGGACGCCATTCGGTATATGGCAGTGTCTGAAAAGCACGACTTAGTGATCGGCAGTCGCAATGGAATGACTGTTTACAATCTCCGTGACATCCTCCCCTCTCGTTACTTGGATTCTATAGGTGCTAAATCCACTCCGTTCAAGGTAAGTCGGTGTCTCATACTATACAGTCGATATTCACTCCCCATGATAGCTCGTCGAAGCTACCTCCGCCGTACTGGTCCCCTGGAGAGAGGACAATCTGCTCAAGGCTGTCCAGCTACTTTCACAGGATATCAGGCAATCTCGCGAAAAAGAACACTTGTATGCCTGCTGCGCTCTCCTCAGAGTACGCCTCCACCAATGGGACCCGGCTGTGCGAGACGCTCAAAAGGTGTCACCGTTATCCTCTTGTCTATTCACATTACCTATCGTGAATACAGTCGATCGAATTCAAGCCCACCATACTGGCCTACATTGCATACAGTATGGCTTTGTTCGGAAAAGGGGATCCAGACCGAGCCAAGGACGAATTCAACCTTCTTTACTGTCAATGTGACGTCTTTGACGTGAGCTTAATATACCTCGTCAAGGTTAGTTTTCCGCATACATTCTGGTCTGTTTACCTACGACACTTGTCCGTTCGGCTGGTACATAGGCCACCATCATATTTACCTCGGGAAACCACCAGGAAGGTCTGGAACGCGTTGCAGATCTGATTCGGGTCACTCCAAAGGACGACATATCGGTGATTCAGATCGTTCAGGTGCAGTATCACACTTTCTTTATGGGATGCCCCTAATAATATGTTACAGGCACACATGTATGCAATTACTCGACGAGCATACATGCAAAATAGAGAGTACGACATGGTACTCAAACTATGCGACAATTTGAGCTGGCAAAGGCTGCCTCACGTTCCTGATCACCCGCAACTTGACACCATTTCATTGGTAAGCCATGATTTTCGATGACCCGTCTGAATTGCTCATAGCGTTTTAAGATATTTGGCTGGAGGAACGACTCTTATGAACTTATGTTCAAGCTTTACCAGCAACAGTGTGAGGCGTTGGATGCTCTCCAGCGCCGAGAAGAAGCTGTTGGCTTGTTTCAGATGGCGTCTATAGACTTGGAATGGCTCTCAGGAACACGAAAAGAAGTCGAAAAATGGTTTCGAGGTGAGTGATATCGTTATTGACGTGAGAGATGCGCGTATCGAACCATATTTGCGTGTAGATTTTTCCCAGCAATGCAGACTGTCTGGCGATGAGGCGGCAGATGCCACTCGGAGGAATGTTCTTGAACGCATGCAGACGTTCTTTCTTCGCTAGTTCCTTTCGCTATAACCCTGCACAATGTACCGTGTTTGATTATCTATCGATAGATATCGTGTTCTCTTCTCGCCTCGCTCGCTTCTTTACCCCCGCGGAAATGGTTATCAGTTTCCGATGTGTGCGTAAATCAACGTCCGACGAAGGGAGAAACTCGGTCAGACCAGCAACGAAGCCGTTCGCGGACCACATGACAGGAAGTAGTAGTTCTGTTGTTGGTGGGGCACGTGTGACGAACGTGACGACGCGACCTAGTAATCGACGGCAAGCCGAGTTCCTACCTTGCCGTCCTGGCGTGCGGCGTGCTTGATATCTGGGACTCAATCAGGGATGTCAAACGTAATTCATTCTCCTGTAAATGTCGTCCGTGGAGAGAGACATTGGGGACGACAAACTTCGATGTCGTTGTCGTTGAGGGCAGATGCAAGGCGGCGCGGACTCGTAGTGAGTGGGTGGCCCTGGTGATGAAGTAAGGGGCTAGTATACGGATGCTCGTGTTAATATGGCCTATCTAAAGGTTAAAAAATAATCAGTGATGATCACTTACATAATTCTGATCAGCTTTTCAGTGACGCAACCACTGAAAGTTTGGTCGAAAGTGATAAGAGTGATTCCTGTCTTTTTCTGTGCGGGAATAATCCTCTTTAAGTTGTCAAACGTCTGCTGGCTCACCTTATTCACGTTTATCCTTCCTACGTGACGCCTTGAGAAGTACATACTACCAGCTGTCATTTGATACATGTACTCTATACATTTGAATTTGTCACCGCTTACCCAAAGTTATGAACACATTAAACGATCAAGACATCCTATAACTGCATACCTCGAGAAAAATTTCGATGTAAAAAGCTCAACAACTCTCCACAAAACGTGCCAACGCCTGCTCTTCCGTTTCGCCCTCACGACGCCCGGACTGTTTCTCGAACATCTAGAGCACCATCAATACAATCTCGCCACCACACGGCAGACAGACGCACCGGATTGATCTCCAAAAATCTGTCCACAACCTCTGCTCCAAGAATGTCCTTGATCGCGTCCGCACCAGCCAAGTATTCCCTTGCTTGCTCCAGGTTTAACGGCAACCTCTTCGTAATCCCGAGCGCCTCCCTTTCTTCAGGTGACAGTTCCGTAACCTTATTTGTCAAATTGTAGCTTTTGACGCCAAGCTCCAGCTTGTCTCTGATTCCGAGTATACCACATGCCAGGACCGCCGCGACAGCGAGGTAGGGACATGCCGTACCGTCCATGGTTCGGATCTCGAATCTGCGCGATGAAGGCGACGTCGCGCTCGTCAACCGGACGGGTGCCTCGCGCTGCTCGACACCCCAGCGCACCCAGGTGCCTCCCGACCACACACCGTCCATCATACGGGC
Source organism: Austroboletus eburneus (assembly GCA_038090175.1). Classification (NCBI taxonomy): domain Eukaryota; kingdom Fungi; phylum Basidiomycota; class Agaricomycetes; order Boletales; family Boletaceae; genus Austroboletus; species Austroboletus eburneus. Next base: position 8,094 of record JBBPMF010000317.1, on the reverse strand, counting down.
ATACGACGCTGAGGTAGGATACGTGAATGCGATCACGGACGCGAGGTGGTGCATTAGGCCAGAAAGAAAGGCAGATTCCGGTGGGAAGAGGAACTCGGACGTCGATTCAGGTAGACCTGGTCTGTCGCCGTGAACAGATACGTGCATGTGAGCACCCGTTCCACCTATCGAAGCTAATCAGAACGTTGACGCTGACAATAGGAGAGTACTGACAGCTTTCCATGAACGGCCTAGGTGCGAACGTAGCTCTAAGACCATGCTTGTTTGCGATGTTGAAGATAATCTCACGCGTGTGTACGAGCGCGTCCACAGCTTCGAGCGGTAACAATGGACCCGTGACCACCTCGTACTGTGAGCAGTGAGTACGAAAAGCAAGATCAACTCGGCGAATGGGACGAACCTGCCCTGGGGCCCCTTCTCTGTGGTACATCTCCAGTTCAATATTATCTGCTTGAATCGCTTCCGCGATTTCTTCCAACACCTGTGCCTCGATACTGCCAGTCATGAACGCATTGGTGGTGGAAAATTGAGGGCCGACATTCACAGCGGCGATCGGATTAGTCGACTTAAGAAGAATAAATTCATTCTCAAAGCCGATCAAAAACCGAACACCCAGTTCCTCTGCGGCGTATCTAGACAATTATGAAATCATGTTGGCTTCCCAGGTGAAAATGACTCACTTGAGGAGCCGTGATAAAACTGTACGGGGACAGTGCGGTAATTCAAACGATGGTCCGGTGGGTCGCGGAACTGGTGTCTTCTCTTGGAAGAAGCCAAACAGAGCTGCGTGTCGAGGAGCATAGTGGCATGTACGAATGGAAGAAAGGTCAAAAGCGTAAATACTCTCCCTGGGGGAAATGAATCCCGGCGCGAGCTGGAGGAAACATGCTCCAAGTATCATTCCAGGCAGCGGTATGGCAGGTCGTTCTGACCCAAGAAGCTTGCGAAAGTGCGACACCGACAAAACGCGGCAACGAACTGCGTTGATGTAGTCCACCCATTGGATGCGAACGTACTGGATATCGTGAACACTGAGGAAGGATAAAAGATCGAGATGCGATTTCAGAGGTGCGATGCTTCTAAGAGGTGGCTTGGTTGCTGTTAGAGATGACATTTCGTATAGGCACTTTAGGAACGAGAAGTCAAAAGGGAGGAACAGGACATCGAGTGCGATGAAAACTGACTTTAATACCGACGAGCGCGGTACAGGATGGTGACTAGCGACCGCTCCTCAGCAGCTGGTGCAGGATGTGATTTATTGGTTAGCATCACTGCCACGTTTCCAAGACATCCGGGATGGAACATGCCCTTGATATAGCATCTTGAATTACATCCAAGCGTTGAGCATGATTGCACCGTATTCTCGTTTGTTATTTTATCAGCGGGGTCAAATAAACACACCTCAGTCCACGTATCCTCGGTTTTATCTAATCACCGGTCAGGAACCCGCAGTTTGATTTATAATCGATGGCAACAGCCATTGATTCACCAAAGAGAAAATCATCCAGAGTCAGGATCAGTCGGAACAGCTTTTTCAATCCAACTTCTGTGAGGCACTAGCATTGTAGTGATTAGTATTTATTTCCGACTTCTTTCTTCTTCAAAGTTCACATACCGTTTCTTGCATGTAGTTTTAATAAGGTTTCTCTGATATGCAGTCCTCTCGCTCTACTGCCGAGAGCGGTGCCACAGACCTGTGATTGCCCTTTGCAATGCTGTTGTCACCATTATCATTCCAACTTCACCTCCCGCGGTCATGTGTCTCCGAGTGTTTCATAAAGATGAGTACGTTTTGGGCAAGCTCTGGTGACGAGTCACACTGTTTGCAGCAAGAATTTCAACGAAGAAGAGACGACATGAAGCCCCGGCGGCCCGCTAAGTAATTCTCAGCCGCGAGCCACTTGGACAAGAACATCCCCTTGTGAAGAAAATATTGCTTGGAAACGCAGCAGGCGACCAGTTAGGATGAGTCAACAGGAGAAAAGAACATCCGTCGGATTGCCTGATTACATAAGTACTTTACCATTTGCCATGATCCGACGCACTCGGCCCGTTGAAGATTCTCGTGACAGATGTGGACTCATACTTACAGGACGTTCGTTCCCTTGTCGACCAGCATAAAGATGCCCACGGAACCCAAAGAAATATGCTCCGCAAAGCGAAAAAAAAAAACTTTCAGAGCGCTCGGACCCGATCACGGAGACGGACAGCTCGATGACAGCCACGCTCAGAGTCCTGTTGTTCGACACCTTGGTGGTGCGATCACGTCCAACAATTGTTTACCTCTTGGGCCGTTGAGCATTGGGCTGCGATCAAAGCCAAGGAGGATTCTGGCTCTCCCTCCCCCAACCATCTTGGAGACGAGAGGGGTTGCGATGTTGAAGTTGATGAGAAACTGCGGATCGGTCTTGTCCACCTTTTTCGCCGCCGTCGCCCGGCCTCACTCCTGCCACCTACGGCGTCCCCGGTGTGGCAGTGCGGGAGAGAGAGGCCAGCCTGGCTTTGTCGGCTCACCAGTTACGAGACCGTGTTGTAAGCAGTACCTTTCCTCCCGATATGGTAGTGATGATAGAACAGGCATGCTACGATAACAGTGCGGGTCACCATGCTGCGCGACGCCGGATATACCCCACATATAGGACGACGGTACTGACGATAGATTCTTTCCTTCTTTCCCTCCTTTCCTCTCCTCCTGTATCTCTCGTCTTTGCTATACACTTGCTGTCATACGTTCTGTTTCTGACTGATCGTTAGTGTTGGGCGACGTATCTTCGACGACGCCTTTCCACGTGTTCTCCAACTCCCCCCTCGTCTTTGGCCCCTTTCCTAGTCTCCACGCTGCCTGGATGGTTTTCGGCACCCTCCTCATACATATGCCCATCTAATCACCAATGTGGATCCAGTCATCCAGGAGACTTTTTCCACATCCACTTGGGATCCCTGTTCCCATGCTTGCAAGGGTTCCAGCTTGCGCTATTCCTGTAAGCGGGCTGCACGTCGAGTTGGCGTCACTGAGGCCAGCAATATATAGGACAGAGCGCGTAGCTAGCTCTCCATTCCTTTTTTCTCCCCTTCTTGTATCTCTCTCGCTGTTATCACTATGTCGTCTGCGATATGATCCGCCCAGTGTTGACGCTCCGAAGGAGGCGTCTTCTAGTTCGTTTCTTGCGACGTGATCGTAATCGTGGTGAGTCACTCACTCTGCACGTCCTTTCAATTGGCCGTCTGACTCTGATCGCGCTGCACCCGTATGGCAGCAATTCCATTAGGTCAGCAGAAAAACAGGAAAACAAAACACTACTCGTCCATCCTCCTGCGGCTCACAGCTGCTGCCGTCGAACTAGCCCCAGGCTGTCCCACTTGGCCTCCATACCCCACCAATGTAGAAAGCAGGTCTCCATACTCTCCCTCCGACCCCGATCCGCCACGAGGAGATTGCGCACCCGCCTCGCGAGCTCCCGAAGTCGGTCTGCGAGTTCAGCATCTTCTGCAGCGATTTATTGCATCACCGTCGCAGTGCGTGCGACGTTGTCTGGATCGGCGGCTGGCTGTGTACCTCTGCGTGAAGACACGGGCGAGTCAATATGCTTTGCTTTTCTTGAGTCCTGGCGAGCACGTGTGGATGACAGTGATATCCCATGGGATCGTGAGGACTCTGAAGGTGACGTCCTGGCTTGTGGTCGAGGATCCGCGTTGACGTTTGAATGCGACTGGGGTGCACGATGGTGGACGGTGGGGGCCCTGGGTGAATCAGTTAGTTCTTTGTGGCCTTGGTAGTCGGCGACTCACCCGGATGCACGATTCTCGATAATCGAGTCGGTCTGAGCGCTGGTAAGGACCAGTCGGACAGCACTCCCTTGATTTATTACGCAAATGTCCTTGGCGATCCTCTTTCCTTACATCCACACGAATCAGTGCTCGAACAAGAGCAATACGTTTTCGCGTACCTTGTTCCCTTTATTGACTCGACGGCCAATAACTGTTGGATGATGCGCTCGCTTTGATGTTTGCCGGGGTGCGATGGGTCTGACGGGCGTGTTGGCCAGGTCTCGGGATGCGAGAAAGGCAACGTACTTTGGTCGATTCTCTCTTGGCTGATCTAGGTAGGTTTGCCTAGTTTTTTCTTGCGCGGTCGGAGGCTCACCATGGTATTACTAGATGGGAGGGATGGATTCAATGCGGTTCAGACGACTCAATGTGGATTGTGCAGGTCCACCGCCCTAGAAGAATGCATTTGGTGTCAGTTGGACGTGCACGATCGTTTGATGACTCATGAGCGTCCCTACAATGTTCGCGGATTCAATGGTTCATCCAAGCATTTCAAGCGCGAGTCAAGCCCGTACACGCAGACTTTGCATTACTGATTCCTCTTTTCTTGACGTGTCGAGTAAAGTTCTCCCGAACCGATTTATAGAGCTTGTGGGAATACTCGTTCAATTAGGAATCTTTTAGGCTGGGCTTTGGCCACCGAAAAGGAAAGAACAAGAGTCCAAGTGGTTGCTTTCTTACTCGCGCCCATTCCTTTCCGTTGTTACAAGTTGGCCAAGGTTGAATAAGACCCTAACAATTACCCACACCATGCCTACTGCACGACCATGGTTGAACCGTGTCGTTTAATGTCATCCGTTTTACTTGCTATCACGGTGCCTCCATCTCCGAAATTTTCAATATCACGGTACTTAAAATACCATCGCCCTTTGGGCAAAGCTGGACCCACACTTGGTATGTCTAAAGCTGGTACCATACGAGCGGCTATACGGCTGGTTACGGTCATAGGTCACATCTATGTATCACAATCGCAATATCGCGTTCACATCAACCTTTGTGCAAAGTTGAAAATAGAATATCGGTGCATGCTCACACCTCCTGGTATGGCCTTATCAGCAACGGAAGCTGAGGCTTGCGCGTTGGATCACTCCGCAAAGCTGGACGCCGCGTGATGGCTACGTTATCACAGATGTCGCTAGCAGGCACGGCAAGCTCAAATTCGAACGCTCGGACGAGGGTGAACAAGATGACCTTGAATCTGTTTTTATCATGAAAATCAATACTCAAAGGACGATATGTTTGAGGGTGTTGACTTACTCGACGAGCGCAAATCGATAGCCGATACAAGCTCTGGGACCGCCGTTGAAGGTCAACATGTGACCCCAGATGCCTGGTATCCGGGAGACAGTCTCGGGTATGTTGATCCACCGCTCCGGTCTGCGGTTTTTTTTCGTTATAAAAAAGGGGGATGAAAACGGATAGAAACATACTTGAATTCACCAGCATCGGGCCCCCATAGCTCCTTGGAACGGTTCATCATCTCGATTGAGAACATGACCTCGTCTCCTTTTCCAATCCTTTTTCCCCCTTGAGTCAAATTATCATCATGTATACAAGAAATACACGACCCACCTGATGTTGTCGTGTACATTACCATATCTATCCACGTAAGGCTTCTCGACAGGCAACACATCGTCCTTCATCGCGATACGCATGATTGCCGTAACCGGTGGATTCATGCGAAGGCTCTCCCTTACAAACGCGTCGAGGTAAGGAAGTTTCATGAGCTCGTCCATTGAGGGGTTGTCTGTGTCAACGGAGAGAAGCTCGTCCCGAAGTTTTGTTTGAACTTCAGGCGCTTGAGTCAGGGCATACAGCGCCCACGCAATCGCACTACTGGATTATAGTTCCTTTCATCCGCACATGGTAATAGTGCTTCATAACGTCTTACCTGGTAGTTTCATGGCCTGCGATAAAAAATGTAGTCAACTCTGTCGAGCACGGTAGTTAATTGGCGTCCGAAGATGATAAGCTAAACAGAACTCACGGGCAATAACATGCTTATCAGACAGCTTCTGGCTCTCGGGAATGTCGGTGGCCATGTTTGCCTTTACTAATAGCGTTAATAAATCTCGACCCCGTAAATCATTCTTTTCGATTTCTCCCTTTCCTGTATCGTTGGATAGCACACTTGCTTTCGCATCCCTCAGCAGCTGCCCACACTTTTGCGCTATGGTGCGCTGGACAGCCCGTAGGCTACGGGTTTTAGGGGTAGGCTACAGAACATGACATTTGAAATTAATCAGCCATATGAAAATGGGAACAGCACTCACAACGAAACGAAGAACTGGAAACAACGAACGCAAAACGAGATCACTCGCGGTAACACCTGAGCACAACATTGAGAATGCTTTCTTCAGTTCGTTTAAACGTCCTTTAGCATCGAGCGAGTCGAAATCGTAGTTAAACCCTATCGGTCGTTAGTGATGTTCATTTGTCTACAAAACGAGCATACCAGAAAGACCAATGATGTCAAATGTCACCTTATTCAGCCAGGGCATGAAATTGATGCGTGTACCGGAGTTCAATGAAGCAGAATTATTGAGCTCTAGAGACAATACATCACGAAGCTGAGGAAACTGTGATCAATACCTATGTGATCGAGAAGACGAGAAAGACGCGCACCTGGGAAGCTTTGAAAAAAAAGGCATCCACATGCCCCCGAATTTGTGAAGGGCCGAATGCAGGATTCTAAAAAAAGAATAGTGTTAAATTAATTAAGCGTCATTAAGAATCTCGGGCACCATTATATGTCTCTGTTCACGGAAGATTAGTCATTGTAGTTCTTGAACAATTTGACACAAACCTGTTGACGGTGCTGGGCACCATCCACTTGAAGTAGCCCTAGCAAGCAGGTGAATGGATTCACATCAGTCACAATTGCTATGATGTTGTTAGACTGACCTTCTCCAAAAACCTCCAGTGAGCCTTGTTGGATGGTAGGTGATTTGTAGTAATCGCTGCTGTGAGTCAGGACATGATTGATAGCACATGGGTCCATAGTAAACAGCTTGTCCCTCTATATGCCATGATTAACCATGTGGTTCATCTTTATAAAAAAATACGAGACAAACGCTCAAAAAGCCCTTGAATCGCATCACTTTGCCATATTTCGCGACCCATTTTTCGGATAACGTGCCATCTTTCTAAAGAATGGGTTATGGATGGACATACACAACGACCGAGTAACACACGTACATCCTTCATCATGTCACCCAAATTTCCGAGGATGAAACTTGTCCCTTTCGGTCCGCATAGGTGTTGCAGAGGGGACTTGTGTGCGCAGTGCAACGCAAGTCGAACACCTTGCCAAAGTAAATAGGCAATCACCGAAGTAAATGCAAGGGGAGGCAGCTGCGCAACCGTGAACATTTGCGGCTCACTGTCAAGAGATATTGAAAGAGACAGCATGTCAACCGTTCGCAATAACGCGAGGGTCGCTTTATTATACATCCAAACCGAAGACTGACGGCGATTGTGTAATGCAGTTAGCGTGTTGGCGGGAAAATGTGAGCGATTTAGTAACCTGTCTGCGTGGTTTCGATGTACAGCCGGCTTCGGTGACATAACTTTTTAAAACTAGCGATAGTAACGTGCTAAAATTGTACTGATTGCAAGGTCGAGCTCGTCACAAAGCGGTCGAATACAATGGTCGTACGACTCGTACCTACACAAGGTCGAGTGTGATGTAGTACGTACTAATGGGTGGACTAGATGTGGTGAGTAGGAAAGCCTACATTTGTCAAATCGCTTGTCCGACTCCAAGCCCGCCGGCCGCCAGGGTTTTGTCTCAGGGCCAATTGCCCAAAGAGGAGCACGACCCATTGACACCGTACACATGCACAGAAGTCCGTGAATGTGGCGTGACTCACCGTACCCATCCTCAGCATCGTCGACTGGAGGGTGAACAGGTGGGACAGATAGTATACCACTGTATAGTGTCACTGTGGATACAGTAGATATGCTGATAATGCATATTTTTGGTTGACTGTTAAGCGAGGGTACATTTAGTCAAGGTTTAGGTCATGCCGAGTGTAGGCTTTATGAGCATATCTGTAGTAAAATTAAAGCGCTCTTACTAATCACTTACGACATCACTGGTTGTTTTTTCACCTTAAAGTAAGTAGGTTACCTTGGCACTATGACGCAACACCTGCACATTTATTGTTTCACACATAACTTATCGTCCCCGCCGTAACTTATATATTCAAACCGCTCTTACTTATATATTTTTTCACACTTAACTTATCATTCCTGCCGTAACTT
>JBBPMF010000316.1:0-33453 GCA_038090175.1 Austroboletus eburneus | reverse complement strand
TTGACTGGCTGGCGAATGCTCATGTCGAATTCTGTCCACAGACGTATGTATTGGATCTCCCCTCTGTGAGAGCTCGTTGACGGGACTACTAATACGCACCAAACAGCTGTAAGATTTGCTCTCGTACTAAATCATTTTCCATATCTCTTTCAAGGTGAAATAGTCATGGTCATTGGGAATTGGGCAGTTTTTCTCTTTCTTTGTTCAGCCGACCGTAAGTGTTCAGGTTGTATGCGAACGGAACCTCTCAATGGCACGATGGCAGTGATGATGCTCCTCCGCGTATGGGCAATGTATAATCGATCAAGACCGATCCTGGTGATTCTGTTGGCGTTATTTGTGCTTCAGGTCGTCTCTGTCGCATTCGTAAGTGTCATCACTAGCACCCCAAAGAAACAATCGAGTACGTCAATCGGCAAGCATTTTAGTTCTAAATCAGCTGATCGCCATCGTTTCTGACGCAGTGACCTACACTCAAATACTGAGTTATTCATATTGTGCATCGGAAGCTTTGGATCCCTTGGCTATTTGGTCGGAAATTGCTACCACCATTCTCCAAGTCACCAACAGCACAACAATATGTACCCTCGCAGTCATCAGATCCATGAGAGAGTTGCTACAAACATACCGGATGACAAAGCGATGGGAACTCAATCGGTACATGAACTTGCTCATTCAGCAGGGCGTCATCTACTTCGTCGCGTACGTCTCCATCGCATCCTTTGCTGCTCTCTACCCTCCCCTTCCAATCCAAACTATCAAGCTGACGAAATTAACGATGACCGCACTAGGATATTTACACTCCAGCTTATCAATCTGTTGGGCTATTTTAATAGGCTTCCGACAGCGGGTTGGCAGGGTGCGATGGCGTATATCGTCGAATACGTGCCGTTGTTCACGTTGACCCCTCGATTCGCCATCAGCATGCGGGAACTGTACGCACGGGATGTGCGACGAGGAGGCATCGACAGCGCGTTTGGTTTGTCGGCTTCTCGCATTGGTGTCGAATCGGCGATCATGTTTGCGGACGTTGAGCAGAACGACCCTGAGGTCGCCGAGGAAATACAAATGGAGTCAACAGCGATGGGGACGACTCCGTCAGATTCAACCGTATGAGCTTGTCTTTTCTCGATACGAGTAGTTTGTCTTCGTTCAATCCGGCTACTTATTGTGTACCATTGAGGCTGTCAAGCAACGATTAGCTCGACAGGCGCATACTAACCCAAGTACACCTTCGCCACTCCCTTCACCACCTCTTTCGGAATGATCGCCATCTAGGTCGATCACACTTCTTGTCGCATCTTGCAACAGACTCCTTCAGTTCCCGTGCTCAGTTTGCGATGTCATTTAGGCCGGTACAGAATTCGTGCAGGCTTCAGAAAGGACGAGTGTTAGGAAACGATGTGCGTAGGGGGATTAAGCTTAGGTGTGATCAAACGAGATGGTTGGGGGTCGACGACAAGTCGCAGGATGTATTCACCTGTACCGTAGCTACTCTTAGATACTAGTCTACTGTATTAGCGTATCTAATCAATAGGACTTGCTATTGATTAGATATCTGGGGCGCACGGCTCCTCGGCCGTGATGGCTAGTACATGCACGTGTTCTTATCACGTGCTGATTTCTCGGCACGTCACCCCTGCCTCAATGATGCTCTTCGATGCTGTCTGCTGGGATGGCCAAGGCGACAAAACGTCAGGGCAAGAGCAAATAAGTTAAGGTGCCATTCCCGAGCATGCCGGCTCGTGCACGTGTGGGCACATCTGGAGGCTAGATCAAGCTCCAAACCATGACCAGGATTGGAAAGTGGAAGCAAAGCAGTACTTCCCGCAGTCGTATGTATGTGCGTATCCAATATCTGCTTGATGCGAGGGAGCTTTGATTTGTAACCTGAAATCAATGGTATTATAATTGTACATACCCGCCTGTGATTAGTCGCACAACAGCGTGCATGATTATACAGTACTTTAAACGGGCCACTTGAGCAAGGCTAATAATTGCCGACGCTTATTTATCTTAGTTGAAATATTTGAAAAAGTACGCATCAACCGACGAAAAGCTCGACGTTGACTGGCTATGACATTTGAATCAGAGGTAGCATTGGAGCGAACATGGGAGCGACAGACGATACAGAGACGCGTCTTAGAAACATATACGATAACTCGCATACCGCCCACTCGTTTCACTTGGACGTGTAATTTTGACTACTTGTCCGCGTTTAAGGCCATAATACCGGGCGACGGGATCTGCCAACTGAATACGAGGAAGCTGCGTTTCCTTCAAACGACTGAATCGCAACCATTTTAATGCACGAGCCACTGCTGATGAGAAACAAAACCTACTATTTTAGGAGTAATTGCTTCTTTTCGTCTGGCGTGAGGACCTCGTGGCGGGGAACCAGAGTGTGATGAGTGATGTTGACGAGCAGATCAGCCTCTGAGAATTCTTCTAGTCGGTATTGTTGAGACATCGCTGCAATGACCTAGACAAGGTCAGACCGGCCTACTTGAAGTCAGGGTACAACAATCACCTTCCGTGCTGACGGTGTCATGTTACCGGGAAAGATGATGATACCCCTCTGTATGGACTTTTCCTCGAGAATACCGAGCAACCTTAGAGTCAAGTGAGTTTCCGAACAGAGACATTGAGTCAGCGTGTACTTTCGCATCGTTTTGACACCGACACTCTTCTCGTCGGAAAAGAAAATGAATATCTGGTCGGTGGGACTATCTCGCGAGTTGGTAAAAAAATTGAGCTGATTTCGACTGTGGTCGGTCCCGTGAGTTCCTGTCGACGGCCTAGAACAACGACGCACTCTACGCTTCCGCCGCTGTTGGCGTAGTGTGATCGGAAAGTGGCAAGGTCCAAGGTGATTTCTTCGTCAGAGACTTGGTAGCCCTAGCTCAATGAATGAGATCCCTGCCACGACATGGGATAATGATCGACCGACTCTGTCCTTGACGAGTTCGTGCACCGTTCGGTTGACTTTCCATAGTTTTGCGGTCTCGTCCTCGGACGACATGGTGGATGACGTTCAAACTCAGCCGAGAGTGATCTTGGTATGGCACCCCCAACAGCACCCACGAATGGCGCCAACCCGACACCGCCAACGATCCCGCTTTCCAATGCGTTGATGGTGTGTCTTGTCATCATTTTTCTCGGTAGCCCCATATTAAGCGACACGGGCTACAGACCAAGTTCAAGCCTGCCAAAATATTCAAAGGCGCTGTCGAACCGACACCACCTCCAACGCCAGGGGGTTCGAGGGTGAACGCCGGTCCACGACATATCACTGCAATCACCTTTGATGACAGAGGAGACCAAGTTCTGACCGCATCGGAAGATGAGACCTTTCGGTTATATAGCTGTAAGACGGGCAAGCAAGTTATTCTGCTCTGCCAAAGGTGAAAGCTTGACACTGAGCGCAAAAACAGGCACCTCAAGACGTTGTATTCGAAAAAGTATGGGGTCGATCTCCCTCGGTTCACCCACAAGAATACCACCGTCATACATGCCTCCACCAAGGAAGACGACACTATACGGTACCACTCCTTGCACGACAATAAATATTTGCAATATTTCAAGGGCCATAAACAACGTGTCATATCGCTCGAGGTGTCGCCCGTCGACGACGGGTTCATGTCCGGTTCCATGGACAAGACGGTCCGTCTCTGGGACCTTCGCGTCCCTACCTGTCGCGGCTTGCTCAATCTTCCTGCTGCCCCAGTGATTGCATACGACGCGTCTGGAATCGTCTTTGCAGTCGCTGTCAATCACTATTCACGAATCCTCTTGTATGACCAGGCGAATTACGACAAGGCTCCTTTTTTGACCATCACACTTGAGGACCCGACGTTGGCTCTCATCAGTTATCCTCCGAGGCCCATCTACATCACTTCGCTCGCCTTCTCCTCAAATGGCAAGTACATTCTGGTGGGCTGCTCGGGCGACGCACACTATATCGTCGATGCCTTTGAGGGTCATCTCATCGCGAAATTAGAGGGGCGCATTGGACTCGAACGTAGACGCATGGACACGCCTCAAAGTATAGACCCCGTTCGAGGCAACAGCGGAGAGGAGGCCTCGTGGACGCCAGATAGCAAATACGTGATTGGTGGGAGCCTCGACGGCCGCATCTCGGTCTGGGATGTGCAGAATCTACCCTCGCGGACGGGTCAAGTGGACCTCAAGAACCCACCACTGCGTCTACAGCCTCTGGTGAATTTGGATGGACACCCAGGTCCTTCCAGATGCGTACGTTTTAACCCCCGGTTAGCGATGATGGTCACTGCCGGTGCTGAATTGGTACGTGTTTGATTCTCGCTATGGACATGGTACTGACCATTCGTAGGCTTTTTGGTTACCGGACCAGTCAGCGGACAATGAAGAGGTGGCAAAAGAGCTACTTCGCAAAAAGTAGTAGATCGTTGCGACAACGTCTGTGTATCTTTGAGGGTCACGGCACATTGATTCTGTACGGCATCACTTCGACTAATAAGTGTAGTAGCTTGTCATTCACATTCGACCAATCCCATAGTTTTATTTCAAAGCATGTGAACAAATACGCTAATCGAGCCAGCGACTAGAATAGGATGTAATCAATGTGCAGTCAGCTTTGCGAGCGAGATTTCGTTGGTTGCAACGTTGGTAGAGAAGTAGGCGTTCTTCAAGAAAACGTCTCCTACCTAAACGCCTCGTCAACGACCGTCGTCTGAGAAATGAAGGATGATCATCACTCACCAACCACTCCGTGGCAGCTCCGATTTGTTGAGGTTGAATTCCAGCGGTGCACGTCCCAGTGGGGTTATTAAGATCGAGAGGCAGCACGGCCAGATCTCGAGGGTCGATCGCGAACGATGCGTTTCCAAAAGAAAACGCGAGACTCGCTTGAGTCGTGCAAGGAATCGTGCACTGTTGCGCATCGCACGCACCACCGAGGCTCCGCATCACTGTTTCCGCGTCTGAGGGGGGCGCGAGGATGAGGGTAGTACCCGTGTCGAGGATGGCGGTGCGCCCAGCGAGGTCGGCATTCGTACCATTGATCGTGATGGCACCGATAGCGCCCTCCCAGAATCCTTCCGTGTTGACGTTGGGAATAGTGACGAGCGTGTTCGTGATAAACTTGGTCGGGTCAAGCCCACCAAAGGTGACTTCTCCATCGTTAAGTTGATCAGAGAGACGCGGGATTTTGAAGGAGGTGATGGGCGCTTGAATGAGCTTGTTCTCCGCCAGCGACTCGACTGGAGTGGGTACTTTTTCCTGGGACAGTTTCTACGAGGTGTGTGTGAGTTGCGAAACAGACAATGAGATGGGAACTCACGGATTGCGCAAGCCCCATGAGGCCATCAAAAGGTATGTTATCCGCGGAAAATTGGACCGACTCTGCGGTTGCAACGCCGAATGTATGGTTCTTTAGTACCAGACCCGCAATATTGACATCGTCTTGGCAAAGCAAACCCCGTACCGCCCCCGATCCATATGTGACTGAAAAATTTTGGTTGCTCAGCGCGAACGAACTGGAACTTTGAGTTCCAAGGGCGGTATGATTGCCCTATTTCGCCTTCAATGTCAATTATATATTGATACATAATACCTATCAACTTACGCAAGCCTGACAGTTTTCTCCTGCGACCCCTGCATGGTGACATTAACTAAACGTTCCAAGGCAATGATTGCAACCCTTACAAAAATCTGCGCTGCCTGAGTCCATGAGTAGTTGGAAATTTCGTGGAGGCGTCCCGATCTGTATGACAGAAAGGTATGCAACATCATTGGCACTAGCGTGGCGGATCAGCGTTCAAACACGTTCATTTAAAAATGAAAAAGTTCAGCTCACTCGATGTTCAGTCCGAGAGAGTTATTGGCAGTAGGTGGTTTGGCGTTCGTAACACCGCCATTATTTGCTGCTTCAATGTCAAGGGGGGAAACGCCGACGCCAGTGCTATTGCTTGCTGGGCTTCCGGTACCCGTAGTGCTGCTCCCGTCCCCGGATACCATCGTGCAATTGTCTTGTGCGCCAGCAGCAGCTAGACTTTCCCTGTGGTGCCTGTTGCTAAAATCGGATTCTTCAACTTCCACAGCAAACCCAAAGCGAGATGCGGGCCCGCTCTCCACCAAATACAATCTCTTGTGCAATTCTGAGCGGAGGGTTTCCTCTGATGGCTCATTGCGCCCCGTCATTCGAGCGAGACGCTTGGAACCACGGTTAATTAATTGCTGTAGATGCTACCAAAGAATAAGGCAAGTTGGAAGATACGAGCCGGACAGGGATAACTTACAACTTGGGGGTGGAGGTCTACACGTGGGACATGCAGACGTTTCAAGGGCACAGTAAATATTCCGGAATTACTCTGGAGCTGATGCCGGACGCGAGTAGGGAAAGAACTTGCTGGCATAAAATTCAGGAGGCATGCTACAAGGAGCAAAGAAACCGATGATGCTTTCATGGCTTATCAAAATGAGACCAAACGACCGAGGTGAAATCTTGTCGACTAGCGACACTGGCTTCAGGGGGTACTAGGAGGAAAGAAACGTCAGTCGACTAGCGACTGTGAAGGACGGAAATGGCGCCTGGCCAAGAAGGAACAGAGCGAGTGCGAGAACGACGGTAATCATATTGCCATTTGCCCTGCCTTATAAGTTATTCCGATGTACCTGTACATCCTAATGGATATGCTTTTGATTATGTAAGATGATGTGTGAACGAGATACGGGTTACCTTGTCGACACGATTTTCCAAAAGTTCGTTGAACAAAGCACCGGAATCGAACGTGGACTCACTTTTCCCCTATAGGTGCCTTTGATGTGAATTTAAAACTTATATTTGGAGAGCAGTTGCATAGAAACAGGATAATTTTGTATGTCACAATAGTTGACCCCGAATTCACGTTCTGATCGGTCGTGAAACATGATTGGGGAAACATAAAAACTGGACATGCTATTTGCGTCAGAGATGAGGCGCATTCAAACCGGGTAGACGTACCTCTTGGAACAAGTAATCAGTGAAAAAACTACAGTTTTGCTGATATCACAGGAGGCGGTGGCGCATGCTCACGCGCGTCCAAGCGGACAGCATCAAGACAATCTTTGTAAAGAAAAGTCTTGATCGAGCCCCACACGCCCTGTTTTGCCAAGGGGGAAACCTCTTTTGCGAGCTTTTTAGCCTCCTTCAACACAATTTCAGTTCCGCATTCGACGCTTGTTCCGCTGCAATTTGCAAGACGATCTACAATGTGTGCGGCATGTGCTTCAGTTGGTGTAAAGCGGTGCCCTTCGAGAGCGATACGTCGCCGAACAAAAGGGTCGGATACCTTGGCATTCAGCATAGCGGTGAAGGAGAGGGGCCAAGGGGCACCAAAATGAACCTGTGGGGTCAAATGTGTTGATACATGATTCATTAAATTTCGGTGGGAATACCTCATTCATGCATAGCCACGCCCGCCTTCTGCTCCCGTCGGTCATGACCCGGTAGTCACAACAGAGAGCAAGCATGAAACCAGCAGCAAAGCAGTGTCCATTGATTGCCGCAATAGTAGGAACTGGAAACGGGTGAAGCGGTGAACACAGGACAGAGGTCGGAAAAACACACTCGGGAAGGTCAGCAGACGTGCGTAGAGCGGATTTGCAGTGACTGAATACAAATAAGTATCGGAATATGGCAAGAACAGAGATACAAACAGGTGAAGAAGCCTTGGTTGTTCCTTATACTTTCATACTCGAAGCCATTGCTGAAGAATTTGTCTTGATCTCGTTTTCCCACGATGATAACAGCGCCCTCTCGATTCACAGGCTCTGCAACGACGGTGTCAGCAGAAAGCCCAGTGCTCTTCCAGTGCTCTTCGATGAGGTCTAGTGCAGGCCGGAGTGCATGGTCGATCAGACGTGCCGTCAGTCTGGAGTCCTGCCCGTTGTGCAATTCGATGATCCATAAACCATCCTGAGCTGCAAAGAGCCAACGACATCACCATTTGCGCGCTTTTGAGATGACCAGAACAAAAATACGTACGGTAAGTAAGCGTAATGAGGGGCTGTGACGCAGGGAGAGAGAGGGGGAAGGTCATCATTATTGTTTATATGACTACTAGGACTCTGTAGTAATAGTTGTGTCTTACCGTCAGTCATGTGACTCTTGGAGTGACAAACCTGCCCTAACATAGGGGACGTGGCCGATTGTAAGTTGACTAGTACAACTTACTGTAGTAAAATACTTGGTCTTCTATTTTCTACCATGCGTTTCGCTAGTGTCCTTGCGTCTGTCTCCCTCCTCGTTCTTGCGGTCTCTGCTTGTGCGTGTATTCTGCACGTTATCACAATAGTCTGACAGTGCGTTCAGCCCTGGTCGAGTCGGTCGAACCCGAAATCGTCATTGAAGCTTCGTTTGGCGAACGAAATCCCTTCGGTCGTATGTCACCATCGAACATCATCATTCTCGCTCCTTCCTGACGCGTTTCCATAGACGTGGTTAATGGTGAACGCAACCAGATCTACCTCCTGGTCGAAAACAAGAGCGACCAGAATGTGACGCTCAACTCTGTCGGTGGTTCTTTCCATCACCCCGATAGCGGAGCCCTGGTTAAGAATGTTTGTCCTTTCCCTTCCTCGTTTGCTGCCGAGTCATCGTTTCCTGCTTAGACTACTTCTCTCAAATACGATTTACCGTTATTGGAAAAGTCAAAGCTCAAAGTACCTTACTCGTTCTACTCTGAGTGAGCTCTTTCCTTTTCCGTCGTCTGTCGAGGCTAATATGATCTGTCACAGGTTCAGGGTACGCGTGATTTTAGTTCCCCATCCTCTCCTAACATAAATTCTAGCCAGGGGATATCCATCTTAATATTTGGCTGGAACATACCGTGGATGTAAGTTTTATGACGCTGTACACCTCTTCGATTATCACACTCTTTGTCAGGACCTCAGCTTTCGCGTCACGGCTTTCGACTCTGTGGTAACTATCGTTGAACCCGAAGGTTCTTGGTTTGACTTCAAACTGTCAGTCTTCCAATGTTCTATCATGGTCTTTTTTTGTTCATTTTCCTCCGTAACTTAGTATTTCGACTTACTTGATCGTGGCTGCATTTCTTGGCGGAGCCTCGTACTTCCTCTATCTCACATACTTCCCTACTGCGAAAGTCAAGAAGCCCAGACGCGTCCGCCCTGAAGCTAGCGCTCCTGCCAGTACGGTCACAGTTACTTCCAGTGGAGCTAGATACGAGGAGGAGTGGATTCCTGAACATCATCTCAAGAAAACAAAGACAAGGAAACCCACTGTTGCCAGTAGCGGAGAGGAACCGAGTGGCAGTGAGGTGAGTGGTAACGAAGGGAGACGACGCAAGGGCAAAAAATAAGGTCTCATAGCTCTATATGAGTTGGCCTTTCATACTAGGTAGACAAGCCTCTGACTGTACCCTCAGCTATCTCGAGGATGCATATAATTTATAGAAGGATGCTTGGGAGTGGATTTGTGCAACAGGATATAGCGATTCATAAACGCGAGAGATGAAGTAGTGGAATACCGCTGAAATTGCCAGGATTCCCGTCCATTCAAACATCGATATTCTTGTATCCTTTGACCTGGCCAAACCTAATCAATTGTTACGGTCTGGGGCACGAACCGACGTACTTTGTTTTCCACGAGCATTTGAGAGTACTTTTCCGACAACCACCGGCAGTTCTCGAGCGAGTTGACGCCCTCGTGTCGCTGGCATTTTACGAGTTCGTCTCGCACTAGGCGAGCTTCCATGGCTTTGATCCACGACTCCCGGATGAGATCCTCGCGCTCCTGAAGTTTAGCTACATCCCGGGTTTTTGTCATGGAAGAATCAAGTTTAGAAAAAAAGAATGGATACGAAATATAGCAAAGCTACAGACCTCTGATCAGCTCAGCTCTGTCGTCGGACATGGTCGCAGAGTATAATGTAGTGAACCGAGCCTGGAAATCAGGAGAAACACACCCGGCTGTATTTTGTTTTGTTTGGTCAGATACTTTAATCGATACTACATAGAGCCACTCTCGTTTACAGGGCATACTAGACAACGCAGGGTCCCAGTACAGTAGTGCTCACAGACACACTAATTCATGATGAGAAAAATTTAATGTTGAAGTAGATGTGACCATCCAGAGAGAGTAAAATAGCATGATCATTTATGATCATTACTCGTTAAACGATTGTACAGTCTCAATTGCTCCGCGTGTAACTTTCTCTCCCTTCCCTCCTTTAGATACTCCCGAATTAAGTACGTGATCGTACATATCAGAATGCAAAACATCAGCCGATCGGCCACTCTGTTCAGTGGCGGCATCAACTGTCCAGTGATGTTTTGCCCCAGTTCGTTTTCGTTGACGAACAGTCCCATTATTGTTCGAGTTCGTCTGTTATCACGTCAGAACAAGAATCGCCAAATTTTAGATAGTGTTGGTCACTGACCTCGCCTCGTCACGACGAGTGGGATGGTGTTGGGTATAGGTTGTCGCTGGCAGTTGCCTCGAGGTCGACACGAATGCTGAACATGCCAAATTATTCTCACATGACTTTGACGCCCAAAAGGTACAGCTTGCACTTCGCCATGTGTATACAACATTATTAGTATCGGAAAATAGCGTATAAGACGCGCAGAGCGCACAGGAATCTTGGCAGAAACCCTAAATGTACCATATGGGACGACTCGGAGCTCACAATAAGTACCCTCAAAGCATGCACTGGTTCACCTTTCCCTTGGTCTGCGGTTCAGAAATTTTTCGGATTTCGGAAACACCGATCGAGGATGTATACCTCTGCCCTGGGGTGGCGAGAACATCGATATGCAGTCGCCCATAGTTTCCCCGGAAAAAGGTCATAGGCGCCTAGTCAAGGCTTGCATTTCGAGTGCATTTTAACAGAAGACAGCGTAATATCATCTTCAACAAGACAAATAGTGAGGTATTACCAGCGAGAATACTTTCCTACTACGCTCCAGAGAAGAAACTAGGAAGAGCACATTGCGATGATCCGTCATCCTCAATCGTTGGCACGTATTTGGTACAAGTCAGGGGGATATCGTCACCTTCATCCAGGATGACTCACCTCTCATTTAGCTTTGTGCACTACATTTCGATTTTGCTATTTTCGTCTTCGCTGGCCTCCAGACTCGAACTCGGACTTTACTTTACCTTGACTTGCTTGAGCTATTTGAAGATCCATTTTTCCTAAAGGTGTCATCAACGACAGTCCACTGGACTATCCGCATAATGTCCAACATGACATCCACGACGGGGAAAAACGCGGAAAAGAGATGACATGGTGGGAGCAATGCTATGCACGTTGCACGAGCGGGGGATGAAAGGTACACCCAGAAGCTGATATACGAGATCAGACTGGGTGATAGCGATCTGAGCTCTTGAACGGTTCTCAAGTCGGACGCTGAATTCGTAATCATCGTAAATACATGGTGTAGTCCTTTGAGGGTACGAATAGGAATGACTTGAGGCCGCCTAGTCCTGGCACCGCTTCGGATTCTGACCCGTTCTAGATCTGAAGGAGATCTCCTCGGTACTTTTGTTGCTGAGCAAGCACACCTTTGCTTGATAGTACTAATACATGTATTAAGTCCTCTTCCGTATTCGCTCCAGGGAAAGAGGTCGACCATTTATCTGAATCATGCAGGGGTAGATCTACTGTGGGGTACTCAAACTTGAAGGGTGCCGTACATCGTTGTCATGCTGAGGAAGCAAATTTGGGAGCCATTGGTACACTAACACTATTCCGATAAATGCAATATAAGTTGGGTAATACAACAAGAATTGATCGACCTACCGCTGTCACTAGAGCACTCTATGCGGTCATTCTTTACAGAGCACCAGGTGCCTAGGAAATGCAAGGAGAGATGGCGTGTCATGATAAGAGAACAGAGAACAGGCAGCTATTGCTCCGTCCGGCGAGTAAAACATACGATATTGCTTGAACGGGTGTGGAGAAACAATTATTGCACCTGATAGTCAGAAATGGGTGATGCGAAAGGGATGGATGACAATCAGACGGGGTCGGATGAGGAGATGGCGAGGAGAGCTGATTTGCGTTGTACATGACCACGACCGAACACCATAAAAACAACCAAGGAGGGGACTGGGGATGTGCTGCGGACAGATCGATGAAGAAGAGATTGGTGAGGGAATAACCGGGGCAAAAGGATGGTCTACAGAGTGAAATAGATAACCTGTGTTAATCTGGGCTACAGTTCATCTGGAACATTGATAAAAAAGTACGGATGTTGGAGAGCTTCCCGCACAGTTATCCGCTGTGCGGGGTCAAAAGCGAGCAATCGTCGAACGAGATCCAAAAAGTGTTTGTTGATCTGGTCGCTGGGTGGTATAACCTCCTGACAAGAGATAATAATTAAGCGACGAAACGATAGATTGTATAATGAATAGTTACCACGAGTGACTTGGTGGCACGAACATCCTTCTTGCTTTGCCGTGAGGCTTTAGGCTTAGGCCAGTCAAGCCGTGAGCCTTCTTTAAAGAACTCGGGTTTCGACCGAGCCCCTGCACGCGCAAAGCGATCAGGCATCTTTCCCATCACTGCCTCCATCATGGCTAGGTGCTCAAGGTTATCGTGCGTTTGATAGAGTGCAACGCCGGTATAAAATTCGACAAGAATGCATCCCAGTGAGTAAGCATCACACGGGTATGACCACCCCAAGCCTTCACAGCACAGTTCATGTAAGCAAAAAGAATGAACCTCGCAAAGGTAGCGTACCAAGGATGATTTCCGGTGCTCGATAGTGACGTGTTGAAACAACCGTTGAGTGATACTCTTCCTCGAACGTCGCAGAACCGAAATCTATGAGGCGGATGTCCGTGGATTGAAGTATCCGTTTCGTCCGTGGTGGAGCGTTCCGCTGTGAACGGAAAATTACACAACTGATTTGGGTGGGAAGGTGCGGTAGCCACTCACCTTTCCAGGCACGGGCACAACAGTAACCCTGTAGTCGTTGTGCACAAGCAATATATTTTCCGGTTTAAGATCTGTATGTATCAAGTGGAGATCATGCAGAACTAGAGCGGCACATAGTGTGAGCTATACCCCAACGAGGTACAAAAAAAAACCCACAAGCAACACTACCAAGCAATTGCTTGGCGAATGACTGTATGTGGTTCCGAGGAAACGGAGCAAATTCGTTTTCCTTGAGAAAGTCATAAACACACATGCCCAACAGTTCGGAAACCAGACAGATATGGTTTCGGTGGTCAAACCAGTGGAGTAGGTGGATGCATTTGCTTGAAAAAGAGTAAAATATCAGGTTTATGTAAAATATTACAAAGCAGGCAAACCGACTGGACGTTTGCAGGGTCTCTTTCCTTGAGTTTCTGGAGAACACGAATCTCAATCTTGCTTGCATCGCGGTACTTGGGGATGGCTCGAATAATCTTAATCGCTACGCGGTGTTGGGTCTGAATGTCGACTGCCTCGACCACTTTGCCAAAGGTGCCTTGACCAAGGAGGCGAACCGTGCGATCTGCAGGGTACGGTTGTAATGGGAGAAAACTGAGAACGGACGGGGACCTACAGCGATTATAAATTATGTCGTCTGGAACAATAATATAATGGCCTTCCTTATCATCACAAGGAACGACACCGTTGGAAGGCTGATGGACGATTTAGAGCACAGTTGGTGACCGAGGTAGTTGCGAGCAAAAAGAGTTACGTACGTCTGTGGTGGCAGGCCCGCTGCCGCTTGCCCACGACTTGGAGGAGGGTATGGCGGCCTGTTGCTGAAGGCCAGTAGCGGCCTTCTTGACGATGGTCCCACGGGGGTCGTCAGCCTGGTCCCGCTTCCTCTTCTTTGGCGCTGGCGCCACCAGCACTGCCGAAGAAGTACTAGCGGACAAGGCCTGAGCCTCGGCGGCTGCACGGGCTCTTGTCCTGATTGGAGCGGCATAACTCGGGGGTTGGTAGGAAGCCGAGTAGGCGTTGGTATGAGTCGTTGCGGGAGATATGGTAGATGGAGGAGGAGTGTCGTCAATAACGATAACTTCACGAACACGGCCTTCATTGTCGACTTCTTGCACTTCGCTGTAGCTAACGGTGTACTGGTGGGGTCTCTTTCGCTTGCGGGAGACGACCGGAGGTGTGGGCATCATTGTGGGATTTGAGCGAGGCTGGGTGAGCGATGGGGGATGATACGGGTCTAAGAGGGAAGGGAGAGGTTGGCGATGTATGACGGCCTGCATTCCTTGGGGAGGGTGGTGGTGGTGGTGGAGCAAGGAGGAACGAGTAAGCAGAAGGAGAGGGAACGAGATTGAAAGCCAGCAGGCCAGCTCAACTTGACCGGCCTCTGAGAATGCAACACACAGGGTCAAGTGCTACTTGTTGTCGCTTGTTTTGCCGCTCGAGCCACCCAGCGAACACGGGCCACGCAAAAATTTTCGGTCCAAACGCACACACGGGCCCGTCAGAACGAGCCGGACGACGCTCGGACAGCGGTCGTGCCAAACAGCGCGCTCCAGGCCGCACAGAGCACCACGATGTTTTGGTCCCAGATCCTGTGCGAATTTTTCACGCAGACACACCATATATGGAAATATCGTCCCGGGCGAAATTTGGTTTCCGCGCATTTTCGTAAAGAAACGTGACCAAATCCCTGTTCGCCCGTCACGCGGGATGGTCACGGAAGAGTGCACTCACCGTGCTCGTCGACGAGTGCGCCCATCGCTCCCCGTGCGCCCGTCGTCCACAACGCCCGCCGCCACGCCCACAATGCGTGGCCTTCCCTTCCCTAGCAACGCTCCCCCAGACCGCGACCCTGCGAGCGAGCATGGAACGCCCTTCAGCAACGTCGACGATATTCCGATTGATCCTGCCCTTGCAGGTGTCCCACTCATCGACCCGGCCATAGCCGGTCACGGAAATGCTCACACAGGGGTTTCTAACCAGGTAAGCTCCGTCCGTCACACCCGTATATGCCACCTTGTTGGCAACAAAACGCGTCGCGTGTTGTAATTAGCCTCGGACGTGGTTGCCCACTGCAATGCTCATCACATCACCACTAGTCGCATCATATCGTCGTCCAAGATCAATTCGTCCCTCCTCCCCAGAGGCATTACTCCCAAGAACCGTTGCAGTACCGCCAGGGGCCGCAAGGTGATCCGTTCGCGCCTCAGCCACCCACGGCTTATCTACCGATCCCGGAAACGGACGCTCCACGGGTCACGAAGCCACAAAAACGAAAGAGGAGACCAAGGCGTGAAGAAGAATGTAGCTTTTGCCAGGGGAACGATGCCAGGAACAAGCTTCGTCAGCCCGAGGTGATGGTGTCCTGTGAAGAGTGCGGACGGAGCGGTCTGTTTTGTCATGCTCTACCTTGTACGGTCATTTACTATGCTTCGCAGGGCACCCTAGCTGCATGGAACTTGAAAAGGTTGCCAACGTGATTCGATCCTACCCTGGTTGGAAGTGTATGGAATGCAAGATCTGCGAAATTTGCCACGAAAAAGGGGCCGACGTAAGAATACCCATCTAGCTCATGTGTCCTTGGTTTATGCGTCAGTAGGACCGGATATTGTTTTGTGACTTTTGCGATCGAGGTACGCTCAAACTGCACTGCGCTGTTCACTTGTTCACCTTTTCCCCATCCACAGGTTGGCATATGGACTGTCTCCAACCCCGATTAGAGAAAGAACCACCAGGCGATTGGTACTGTCCGATATGTCTGAGTCTGGGCTTGCCTCCCCCCCAACTTGGTTCCCCTCTTATTCAGCATGACACTTGTCTTCCAGCAAGACAGGATTACTCTGCCGGTAAATCCGATCCAGATGGATCGACCAGTGACCCAGCAGGCGCGCACCCTGGAGTGGATGTCCAGGTCGACAGTTCATCCACTGACGAATCCTCCGATTCCGACTCGGACTCGGACGAAACAGTAAACGTACCTACTGAGCGCCATCCCGAATCAGTAAAGAAGAAGAAACGGTCGAAGCGCTCAAGCGAGATTCACACTCCGCGCCCTGCAAAACGCATGCGCCTTAAAGTGCGCTCACCTGCCCCGCCGTTGATTGTGCGACTCCGACTGCCGCCTAAAGGCAAGGGAAAGGAACGAGAAGATGAAGAACACAATATTTTCGAGGACCTTCTCTCACCGGGAGAGAGGGATACGACCAAGACAAGTATCGACACCATTGATAGGGCGAGGTTTGAAAAGAGTAGGCTAGTTGCTGAGGTATGCGGCTGATGTGTATACACCCTTGGTTTTATCTGATTGCTTCTGTCAGGAGAAGTTGTATCCGGCACCGGCACTCCTTCCTTCAGCTACCGAAAACCCGGATACGCCAGTAGCCGGTCCATCTTCACGCCCCCTTCGCTCCACTACCCTCCATCAATTATCCATACCTCCTGCACTGCCGCCGATATCGCCGGTGCCATCGACCCCCAGTCTCATCCCACCTACGCCAGGAACGTTTTCTCAAACCCCGAACACCCCCATAGTCCCTGACGGACAGTCGACATTACGTATACGTAGCATCCGTTTTGGACCATATGACATTCACCCTTGGTACGATGCCCCATTCCCTGAAGAGTATGCAAATATACCCGACGGGCGCCTTTGGATATGCGAGTTTTGTTTGAAGTATATGCGAAGTCGATTTGCATTTAGTCGACATCGAGTGAGGTCTCATAAATGTCGAACACGCGGTTTTGCTGACTAGTGCTTACAGATGAAATGTAAAGCTCGCCATCCACCTGGTGATGAAATCTATCGCGACGGTTCAATTTCTATATTCGAAGTGGATGGCCGCAAGAATAAAATATATTGCCAAAACCTTTGCCTCTTGTCCAAGATGTTCCTCGACCACAAATCCCTTTTCTACGATGTTGAACCTTTCCTTTTCTACGTCATGACGGAGGTTGATGACATCGGGGCACATTTTGTGGGGTACTTCAGCAAGGAGAAATGTTCACCGAAACAATACAACATAAGTTGTATTATGACACTACCGGTACGACAACGACAGGGCTGGGGAAATTTTCTCATCGATTTCAGTATGTTTGAAATTCCCTGTCGTGTTTCTCTGTTGATGGAATACTTGTGTAGGTTATCTGTTATCGAAGAAGGAGCAGCGTGCGGGCTCTCCTGAGAAGCCTCTTTCCGGACTGGGCGCTCTCGGCTACAAAAATTACTGGACGCTTGCAATTATGCGCTATCTGAGATCGGCTCCTCCGAGACCAAGCCTTGAAGGTCAGCTTCTAGTTCTTTCGGCTGTGGATGTAGCTCTCACCTGGGGTGCCTGGCACACTATAGATATTAGTAGAGCGACTTCTATGACCATTGAGGATATATTTACCATGCTGGTGCAACAAGACATGATTACCGTGGACACGGCGTTTTCAAAATCTGCTCGTCCAACACCAGGACAGGCGATCAAGTTCCCACGCGGACGCAGGAATGGCATCGCACGAAAACATTTGCAGAGATCCAGTTCCCAGAAGCAAATAGAAGGGGGAGGAAACAAGACTAACGGTTCAATTGTCATTCCCACGCACTACGAAATCTCCTGGGACCGGGACAAGGTGCAAGGTTGGCTGACGGCTTGGGAGAAAAAGGGGTACCTGCGGCTCAAACCGGAGAAGTTGAAGTGGACACCGTTTGTACTATCTCGCACCAAAGCGGGTGTAGAGGTGCTACAATCGGAGACGGGAGTGGGATTCGCTGCCGTACCTCGTACCGAAACGCCCCGCAGTCCCACGGACGGCGAGACACCCATGCCGGAAGGTGGTGATCGGGCCAAGTCATTGGGTTCTGGGCAAAGTTTGTCAAACGAGAAGAACGAACCCACTGTTCGTAATACATCCGCGGTTACTGCAGCCAACCTCTTCGATGACATACTCGAGGAAAAAGTGGCCAGCCCCAACATGCGAGCGATGTCGACGTCTGCGCGAGCAACTGAAGGTGAAGACACGGGCGATGTCGTGCAGCGGATTGAAGACATCACGGCGACTGTACCAAGCAGACGGCGACGTGGGCGTCTGCCGAGGCCTGACGTCGAGGTAGAAAATAGACCGACGTCGCCAGCGAAATCGGTATCTCCCCGGAAGCGGAGGAAATACAGTTCGCCGACCGCCGAAGAGGAACCACGTTTGGCCGTGGACCAGCAAGGGGGCGTGGCAGTGAATGGGGAAGGCCATACGAACGGAGTGCGGCGGTGTGCATGCGATGCTGGACTAGTAGTAACGGAGAGAGAGAAAGGGCCGGGAAATGGCGTTGCGCCACAGGAGTGCAGTGACGTGAAATCGGAAGATCTGGGTACGCCGCTGACGGGATTGACGAGTCGGCACAGTGTTCCGAGCGATGACACGGTGTTCGTGGCCGATGGTGTCAATGGGAGCAAGATATCGCCGCTTCCTCGGGGAGGGGCTGAAGAGGGTTGTGCTATGGATGACTCGGACATGGATGCGGAGGGAGAGCCAGACGATGATATTTGAGCAGACTGGATCTACTAGTAGGATAAGTACATACTTAGATAGTTAGTAGTAGTAGTAGTAGCAGTGTAATTGTTTGTTTGGCGGAGACGAGCCACGGATGATGCAGCGAGCGGTTCAGGTCTGGTTCACCGTGGTTCAAGCAGAGTGATGGACAACTCCTCTGGGCAAGTCCCTCTCACTCTCCCCCAGACTCGCTCTCACTCTCACCCCCCTTGCAGCGACCCCGCCATCACCTTCAGCCATCTCCAGCGCGATCCGACCGTCGCCAACGTGCGTCCGATTCAATTCACACTGCGACGCTCACACTCACTTACACCCAACAGAGCCTCAACCAGGCCCTCGGCTCGCACATCCGCTCCGCTTTCCATGACGGCGCATTCAGACTCACCGACTCGCCTCCGACCATCCTCGACTCCAATGCCCCCCTACCACGTGTGCCCGGCCCCCGCTCCCCGATACACGACTTCCCCGTCCCGCTCGCCAACGACCCACCCGCCGCCAACCCCTTGAAGCGCAAACACCCCGAGGCCACCATCCCCGGCGCCCAGCACCCCAAGCGCCGCCGTGACAACGATGACACCACCGATTTCGACGGCGACTCCGTACATGGCTCAAAGCACTGGACCGACGACGAAAAGACCAAGCTGTTCACCTGGCTCATGGACTCTGGCGAGGACGACCACTGGAACGCTCTCCGTTCCACCAAGAACTCGTGCTTCCGAGAGGTGCGTGTCTGTACATGCACAGTCCTCGCTTCGTTCACCCTCATCGCCAGTGTGCCAACCAAGTGTTTGGCGGCAAGAAGACCTACCAGGCCCTCAAGGGCTGTTACGAACGCAATTTCAACCTGTTCAAGCAGATATTCACCTTTGAAGCGTACAGCGCTGCTAATGGCAATGCTCCCCTCAGCATGATCGTCGAGGGGGACAGACTGCGAGAATACGAGCGCCGACTCCAGCTAGCTCGCAAAGGTGGTTGCGATGTCGGAAATCTGAACGCACGCACTATAGATCATTGGCACCGAAGCGGCTGGTATTCCTTGTTCTACCGCAGGTACGCTACCCTTTTCGGCACGCTCCTTCCCCGCCGACTCCCTTTGTAGATGGAGTGATGACCCAGCGATCTCCCGTCCCTCTACGCGTCAGAATACGAATGGTGTATTGGGAAGTGGTGCCAACAGTAACGACATTGAGGATGACGAAAACTCGTCGGATATGCCAGATCCTCCTCTTTCCGCACTACCCAAATCTGCTCGCACACCACCCTACTCTCTATCTCTGAATCCTAAACCCTCTCTTGGGCTAGACCACCAGAATATAGAGGCCGGTCCATCGAGTTCGCCTAGTCGACCACGAGTTTCCGCGCAAAAACCTCCATCACCCCAGCCAGAACAATCCCATATACATTTCTCCGTCCCACAGAATTTGATGGCTGCCTGTCTCCAGCTACTCCAGGCACAGGTTCAACACAGCAAGCTCAAAATCGAGTACTTGCGCAGACGCGAGGAACGAGAAGAAAAGGAAAGTACTGTGCGCCAGGAGCTCGAACGCCGTCGGTTCCAGCAGGCGGAGCCTGGAATAAAGGACCGAGCTGAGGTCGCGATGAGTATATTGAACTGTCCGACGTCGGAGGCATCTGTGCGGCAAGCAGCAGTGGACTATCTGAGGAATATCCTCGCGACCGACCGTGACTGAACTGGTTCGATTCGTGCAAATATTGAGTTTGTGTTTCATGCGGACATTACATTGTACATTTAAACATGTTTTGTGTATGACTACCAAGTACTAATACCGTTGTTTTTCATCCCACTGGACTTTTCAAACTTTGGATTTTCTCATTTCTCATGTGGACAACTTGTCAACCTACTCAAGTGCGGTCGTGTGCCCAGCAAGTTCACAGACGTCCTTTTCTAATTGGCTGAGCACTCGCGCACCGCTGCCCAGTCTTTCGAGCGGAGGGCGACGACTCTTACACTCCGTTTCACAACAGGATTCGATCTGGATCTGTAAGCTCGGAAACGAGGCAGAGTGTTGATGAAAACGCTGCCAGGTGTCAAGTTCCCACTCCACACCCCCGTGACTTCCATTCGTTCGAAACGGGGAATTCTGAATCATTTATTCTCGATCCAGTGCTCGCTTTCACACCTCGTTATATCCACCGCCATAAGTCTGATTTGGACACTGGAGGCGGATACAAACAAATAATGGAGGCGCACGTCACGCCATAGACCTCGAACCGATCAAACGTCGTTTGTTCGGAGCAGCGTCAACCATCAGAACCAATACCTAACCGCTGATCTTTAAGGACAACATTCAAATGTAAGTACCCTGGTTCACTTATCACTTCAGCACATTCGCCGACCGCTTTGGTGCGACGGGCCCCCAACTCACCAACGCGACGCAATCCGTTTCGGAAATATTGTTCCCAACGGCGAGTACGCAGTGCTCAAACAGTTCACACGCCACAACGCCATGGTTCTACACCACCATGCTGTCCGAATTTAAGATGGGGGGATGTCGCACCCTCGTCAAACGGCGATGAACGAGTCTGCCACAAATTGACGTTGAGATACAGGAACGAGCAGATTCTGTGACACGAACATACCGCTGAAACAGATCTAATGGGCCATTTCTATCGTGGTCTGTATCGCAGATCTCCTCTTCGCCGGGGGAAGTGATGGGCCTAACAGGTACCCAGCAGCTCAGTGGGCTTATGCCCTCTTCATAGCTTGCGTGGGAGACATAGAGCAAGAGTCCATCCGATGTTACATGCACTGGTATGGTTGCCATTACAGTGTTATCAGCCCCAGAATCGATGGACATGGCAGTATCCGGGGTGGATAGACATTGGAATGGCGTGGAAGTTGGGATTTCGACAAAAATCTCCCGTGTTGAGCGGGCCAGGGGTACAATGTAAGAATGCAACATGGGGAGTGTAGTGTCGGTGTGATAAGGGATAGGAACGAACGACGTCGGATACTGGAAATTGTAAGCATCTGGCGATTGCTGAACTTGTGCAGAGCCATTGAACGAGAACACGGTCGAGGGCGGCGCAAATTTTGGTAGTTCAGCCAGCCGCGTGTCCCGCCACCAAAATCTACGGATACGGTGAGTAGCACGAGATAAACGCCACTTCGACAGATTACCTGAAAGGAGTTTCGCAGTCGGCGATGTCCTGTCCTTTCCATTTGATGACATCTAGGACGTGTAAGATCCCGTTCGTTCTCCAATTCACGTCAAGAATACAGTCCAGGACTGTTAGTGGAGGAAGAGAAGACGGAAAGCGAGGAAGAAGTCTTTTCCCCAGCAGACGAGACCGAAGAGTGGTGTTGGGTGCTGCGAAGTGGCCAGTCAGCATCGGTATCTATCTCGAGCTGAGATCAAATACTTGCATATTCCAATGACTCCCGACGTCGATTGGTGAGTGATTGCCAGACACCGTTTTCCTGTTGGTACGGGCGCGACTGCGACCCAACTTCTTTCGAGATCCGAAGGAAGGCCATCGTCAACGTCATTCGAGTGGTCGTCCCAAAGTCCAGGCTCTTCTTTCATTTCCAAAAGTTCCGCATACATACACCTGCTTGCCCACTTGCTAGGCTTCTTTGATCGCTTCTGTTTGTTCTTGCTACGCTTCTTTTTCGAATGGTTGATGGTATCGTTCTTGGATGCGGCAGGCGTACTAGGCGTGTCTGATACGTCTACGACGGATGCAGTCACTTTTCTGATTACTTGAGGTTCTTCGTCACCGTCTTCGTCGCCCTCGTCGTCGGACGGCCCGAGACTCAGATGTGCGAATGCATCTAGCTGCCTGAACGAATCGAATTTCTGAGCTCTTCGCTATGATGGCATATGCATGAGGGATCGGTGATGAATGGTAGCCTGGCGCACCCGTCTTTGTTCCTCTAGAGCCTAGATGGTGTGGTTATCAATGTTGGCTCGGATGGAAGAATGGTGGGATGACCTTTTCCCGCCGAGCCTCTTGTGATATCAACCTGTCGGTGAATGTGGTGGGTGGAGCTTTGAATGTTGATTTCCTGTCAGCGTGTGTGAACATGAGTGGAGATGGCCACAAGACAATGATCGCACGTGTAGTCTCGAAGGCTATCGGTTCGCGTAGTACAGTCTTTCCTTTCTTGGCATACACCTCAATTGACATGGCGGGACCTCCGCCTGTATCAAAAGTAAGCGTTCTGGTGCCCGTGCCATATCCTCCTTCCAGACATTAAATTGTAAAAGACAAAAACCAAGGCAAAGACCAGGTATCTGAAGCGCAAAAAGCTTCGAAGAAAGGCACGAAAACCTTCGGCACCGCGGAAAGCTGGGGACGCTCCTCAGTTGAGTTCAGGATCTGAAGAGGACGAGGTCGATAACGATGCCGAGGAGGTGGCCGAAGAACAAGTTGCCAGTGATGACATGAGTGAGGAGGAGAAGGTATCCCCCGTGGAACAACCGCCTCAGCCGCCTCCAAAGAAGAAACAAAGGATAACTGACTCGGAGGCGCGTCGTTCAGAACCCAAAGAAATAGGCGACTCGGAAGACAAGGAGCCTCCTAACCATGTTAAAGACCCAGCAATAGGCTTCCTACCATCGTTTCCTTCGCCAACAGTTCCCAATGCACCGCCCAAATCGGAGCTTGCTATGCAAGGGGTCGACAAGGCACTGATTTATGCAAAACTAATCGATCCTACCACTACATTACCTGTCTCGACATCTGAACAAGAGGATGGTACGGGTCTCAGTTTCAAGACACGAAAACGCTTACTTGACCTTGGTATAAACGAACTTTTCGCTGGTCAGGGACCGATCACACTAACTGCGGCTTTGGGCGCTAAAAATCCGATGTATAGTGCAGACCACTCTTTTGCCGTTCCTCATTCACCACAACCGGTCGCTGTATACTCCGTACTCTACTCTCCATGACGTATGTGTTTCCGCTCCCACTGGGAGTGGGAAAACACTTGCATATGTCCTCCCTATTCTAGAGGTAAGTTTTAGGGTCATACATATTGTACCGAATTGCCGAGGTTCTGGCGCTGCAGGTCTTATCAAATAGAATCGTCACTAGGTTGCGTGCTCTTATTGTTCTTCCAACTCGAGATCTCGTCACGCAAGTTAAAGAAACATTCGAGGCAGTCGGTAAGGGACGTGGCTTAAAGGTACGTAATCCGTATAATAGCAAATAGAGAACATTGCAAATTTTATTAACTTTGCTAGATTGGAACTGCGACTGGCCAGCACTCATTTGCTCACGAACAAACACAACTGGTCTCCGAGACTGATGCTAGGTGGGTTTTCCCTGCTGTTGGTGTAATATTAACCATTTTCGTTCTATTCTGTAGTCTGCTCGGGGGCTCCAGTAAAGTGGATATCTTGATATGTACACCCGGACGGTTAATTGATCATCTCAACGGGACGCCTAACTTTTCGTTACAACACCTTCGTTTTCTGGTATACGTGTGGTCGTTGGCTTGCTATCTGCATGTTCTTAATATAGACCTACACAGGTCATCGACGAAGCTGATCGTTTGCTTTCCCAATCGTTCCAAGACTGGCTTGCTCAAGTGCTTGCCGCTATCCATTGGCGACCCCCGAAGAATGTGTCACAGACAGACAATCTTTTCTTAGAAGATACTCGTCTTCCACCGTATTGTGATTCTCTGGCGCCCGCTTGCTTCGATCACAGATATGGTCAAGCTGATGTTGACGAACGAAAAGGATTTTCATGTCAGAAGCTTCTGTTCTCCGCAACACTCACCCGAGATCCTGGCAAACTTGCTTTTCTTGGTCTGCGAGAACCAAAATATTTCATTGTCCAGAGCCAAACCGAAGATGGATCTGATGGTGCTCCCTTGCATTTCGTTACCGAACGGTTTGCTATGCCAAGCACCCTGACGGTGAGTGTCGTGTCTGGGTCAGGTTTGTTTGTGCTAACCATTGTGGGTTAGGAGCATATGGTTGTCTGCGAACCGTCGCAAAAACCGCTTATGTTACTTCACCTCCTTTACAGCCGTGATGTTCGCAATGCCCT
The DNA here is from genome assembly GCA_038090175.1 of Austroboletus eburneus. Lineage (NCBI taxonomy): Eukaryota > Fungi > Basidiomycota > Agaricomycetes > Boletales > Boletaceae > Austroboletus > Austroboletus eburneus. The sequence continues at coordinate 8,977 of JBBPMF010000316.1, read as the reverse complement.
GATTTTCACCAAATCGTCGGAATCTACGGCCCGTCTTGTTTTCTTGCTTGACTGCTTCGAGGAACTCAGGAAACCGGAGCATCGGATTACGATTTGTGCCTACTCCAGTGATCTCCCCGCGGGCGAGCGGAAATCCATTCTGGAAAAATTCAAAACACAAGAAGTCCACATGTATGCCTTACTACACTCCTGATGCAATTACGATCTCATTTTGCATCAACCCTAGTCTGATTTGTTCTGATTTGATTTCGAGAGGAGTTGACATTAGTCATGTCTCCCATGTTGTGAGTTACGATACGCCAGTCGACATGAGGAAATACGTTCACCGTGTTGGGCGAACCGCGCGTGCTGGCCGGGATGGCGACGCGTGGACGCTGGTAGAAGAACAAGAGGTGAGTGTCAGAGTGGGTATCCAAACATATATTAACGTGGGCCTCCAGGCGCGGCATTTCAAGGAGATGCTGAAGGAACATGACCATTTGCAAAGTGTGAAGAAAATGAAAGTGTCTCAGAGCGAAATCCGACCATTTCTGGAAAACTATCAGGTGAAGTGGCGAATGGTGGATTGATCATGTAGATTTGGCTGATAATTGTTCCAGGTTGCACTACACAAGTTGAAGGAAGTATACTCCAGATAGGACGGACACTGGTGACTAGTTGTTTATGGTGTTTACGGAAATTACGTGTCCACAGGTGACATTCGATATGAAAAGGTACTCGTCATCTATATATCCCGAGATGGCGAGGGGATATGTGGCGCGTGGTACTTAATTTGGGCGAATTTTGGTTACATGTGCATCTAGTGGTACGTGAGTGTACATGGGTTTGTCGAGCTCTTATCTCGGAGGATGCGTGTATGGACGTTCGGGAGTGATAATGTCTAAGACAGATCAGCTTTTATGTGAGCTAGCAGTGATCTTGTGAGTTCTGATTTGCTCGAGCATACCCTGCGCCCTTTTTGGCTGTGCTGACCAAAAAACAGAACATGCGAAGCCCATCCTGATACATGTATGTTTCAGGAAGCTCGTTTCAAATCCCTTGAATTAGTCGACGTCAACGTCTCGCAGCAGGCACGTTTTGTTCCAAGCCACCGATGTCTTGGTAAAAGGGCACCATGTTGCCAATGGATCCAGAAGACACCTTTTTCCCCGGCTTTGTGGGATATGTTTTACTCGATGAAATGCAAGTTGGAGACGATCTTCTACAGGTACTGCTATCTCCGTGAATATTACTCTTCGTGTCCTTGACCATCTTGTAGTCTTTTTCCCGTCAAGAATGTTTATCCTCCTCCGAAAGCCTCCATTGATGATGCGGTCCTCACTCCCGAAGCATCTGCCGGGTTCTTGAGTCGCCTCTTGTTTATTTGGTTGTCCCCTCTATTGTCACTTGGTTATGCTCGGCCCCTCGAAGCATCAGATTTATACAGGCTCCCAGATGAACGCTCCTCGATGCTAATTGCTGATGCTATTCTCGCATCCTTTGAACGCCGACGTCAAAAGGCGGCGATGTTCAACGAGCGCCTGGCAAATGGTCAGGTTAGTCCCGGCGTCAAAATCCTATGGTGGTCAATCCGCGGTGTACGCGCGGAACGCGAGAAAGCTTGGAGGGAAAGGGACGGCAAGCGCAAAGCAAGTCTCATTCTTGCACTAAACGATAGCGTCAAGTGGCTCTTTTGGTCCGCTGGAATTTTGAAGGTCGTCGGTGACACCGCACAAGTCGTCAGTCCCTTGGTGGTAAAGGTATCCAGTTCACCTTTGCCGGCGTATTGAATGTACTCATATCGGGGGCAGGCCATCATTACCTTTGCCACGGAGTCCTATACCGGGCATATCACTGGCGCATCCACGCCTCCGATCGGAAGAGGTGTTGGACTTTGTTTTATACTCCTCCTTCTGCAGCTCATTGCATCATGGGGTACTCAGCATTACTTGTACCGCAGTATGGCTTGCGGTGTCCTCGTGCGAGGTGGTCTCATCACTGCGATTTACTCCAAAGCACTCTTACTGTCGCCTCGCGCTCGCCTGGAGATGCCAAACGGCAGGCTGGTAAACCACATTTCTACCGATGTTTCTCGCATCGACTTCTGTATAGGCTATTTCCATATGTCTTGGTCTGCGGCCATCCAACTTGCCATTTGTCTCGTCTTGCTCCTCCTCAACCTTGGCCCAAGTGCGCTGGCGGGCTTTACACTTTTCGTTGTTGCAACGCCAATAAATTTGAAGGCTTTAAAATATTCCTTTTCTATCAGGATGAAGAGCATGGTCTGGACCGACAAGCGCTCCAAGTTGCTCCAGGAGATGCTGAGTGGCATAAGGGTGATCAAGTCCTTTGCTTGGGAGATCCCCCTTTTAAAGCAAATTGCCGAGTACCGCCAGCTTGAAATGGGGTACGCCCTGCTTTCACTGGTTCGTGTGTTGTTTGGACTTAACCCGTCCTTTCAGCTATATAAGAAGAATTCTTGTCGTTCGGGCCGGCTTGTCCGCATTTGCCTTGTCCCTCCCGACACTAGCTGCTGTCATTACGTTCGTCACGTACTCTTTGACTGGTCATTCTCTGTCTGCTGCGACCGCCTTCTCTTCTCTCAGCCTGTTTCAGCTCCTAAGGTTGCCCCTTGCGTACATTCGTGCGTGGATCAGTTATTCTTTGGACCAAACTAACTGGCGGTATTGTATAGCCCTGTCACTCAGCTCTATTGCTGACGCTGCTACTGCCTGCGAACGCCTTCGGGAAGTCATGGAGGCCGAAACCTCGGACAGAACGTTGGTAATCAACAAAGATCTAGACGTTGCGATTAGGATCAATGGCGCAGATTTTACATGGGACAGTTCTCCGCGAAAACCAGACGACCGCGAAGTCAAGAGGGACGTGTGCGATAAAATAGAAGCGTCCGAGTCTGGGATACAAACTACTAGTTCCCGATCCACGGAGGAGGTCGGTATCTTCAAACTCACAGGAGTGAACATGGAAATTCCTCGCGGCCAGCTCGTTGCTGTTGTTGGTGCAGTAGGGACGGGGAAAACATCGCTGCTTCAGGGAATAATTGGTGAAATGAGGCAGATTGCAGGTACAGTCGAGTTCGGTGGTTCAGTTGCTTATTGTGCACAGATCGCCTGGATCCAGGTATAGCTTTTTCTTGGCCACTATTACGGAGCATTGACAGGTTACTTCTAGAACGCTACGATTCGAGAGAACATTTGTTTTGGAAGGCCATTTGAAGAGGAAAGGTATTGGAAGGCTGTCCGTGACTCTTGTTTGGAACCAGATCTGCAGAGGCTTCCTGGCTACGACCTCACTGAAGTGGGTGAGAAAGGCATCTCCCTATCCGGTGGGCAGAAGCAACGAATTGGTATTTGCCGGGCACTGTATTGTAACTCAGATATCATGATTTTTGACGTTCGTCCTCTTTCTCAGCGTTCGAGTGTCTGACGTTCCTTTAATGCCAGGACCCCCTTTCTGCACTTGACTCCCATGTTGGAAAGAATGTCTTCTCCAGTGTCCTCAAGAATGGTACAGCAGGCAAGACTCGGATTCTCGTGACCCATGCACTGCACTTCCTCCCACAAGTCGATTACATCTACACATTAGTCGATGGCAAGATTGCTGAACGTGGTACCTTCGATGCATTGATGGCCAGTGATGGTGCGTTTTGCAAATTTATAGAGGAGTTTGGTTCGAAAGAAGATACCGGTGACAAGAATGTCGGAGAGAAGATCATGACGGTTTGTGACAACAACAAAGAGCAAACCGTTGGTAAAGCCATCGTGCAAGAAGAGGATCGAAATATCGGGGCTATTCCCTTGACAGTGTACCGGCAGTACTTGTCTGCAGGGAATGGTATAGTATTCTTACCGATGCTATTTCTGTCCCTTGCTTTGTTGGAAGGATCTTACGTCATGTCATCGTTCTGGTGCGCACACTTCACATTTCACATTAATTTTGTCCATGTCTTCATTTTGGTGTCACCAGGCTTTCCTATTGGGAAGAATTGAAATGGAACCAACCGCAAGGCTTTTATGCACGGTACCTACTTTGCGTACGAACGATTTCTCATACGTACTTTATAGATTGGCATTTATGCTGCTATTGGTATCTCGCAATCGCCATCCATGTTTTTCGTGGGGGTTGCCTTTGCATTGATGACTTATAATGCGTCGCAAAATCTGCATGAAGTGAGTCTGCAGATCTTGATAACCTAAAGCATTGCTGACACTAGTTGTTAATCTGCCCAGAGAGCACTCCTCCGTGTCATCCATGCTACTACGAGCTTTTTTGATGTAACCGTGAGATAAACACGTTGAACACTTGGTGACCATGCTAATCTACTATATATCTGATAGCCTCTTGGCCGCATTATGAATCTGTTTGCTAAAGGTACATTTATTGAGCTTCTCATCGTACCTGCTCGATTATTCTGCAGATATTGATACTATCGATAACCTGATTGGTGATTCACTACGCTCACTGGCTCTCACTCTATCCAGTACCGTCGGTGCTATCATTCTTATATCAATTATCTTGCCCTGGTTTTCGTTGGTCGTCTTTTTCATCTTAATTTGCTACATCTATGTAGCAATTTTCTATCGAGCAAGCGCACGAGAATTGAAGGTATATTCCTAATCTCGTATATTTTATGGAGATTAATTTATGTGATCCAATTACAGCGCCTCGGTATACACACATTTTGGTCTATTGATCTATGCAGCTAACGATCAATTTCAGATGCGATTATGCGCGGTTCGTTGTATGCGCATTTTTCTGAATCATTGTCAGGATTGACAACGATCGCGGCTTATGGTGAGATGAAACGCTTCTTAAAAGAGAACGTCGAGCTTATTGATGTGGAAAATCGGTGAGTAGTATTGAGCAGAGAACGAGTCATTTCCAACTCTGATTGGATTTATAGTGCATATTGGCTGACTGTTACAAATCAGGCAAGAATATCAAATAGTAGTGCTAGACGACCATTGAAACTTCTGAGCAGCGTTGGCTCGGTATTCGACTGGACTTTTTTGGAGCAATTCTTACCTTCGCGGTGGCCATCCTAACAGTTGCTACCCGTTTCAGCATTTCTCCAGGACAGACAGGGATCGTTTTGTCATATATTTTAATGGTACAACAGGTGCGTCCACCAAGAAATGGAAAGATTAATAGACTTATGCATCAAATCAGTCCTTCGGATGGATGATTCGTCAACTTGCAGAAGTGGAGAACAATATGAACTCTGTGGAGCGTGTTGTTCATTACGCCATGGAGGTTGAACAAGAAGCTCCTCACGAAGTCACGGACAACATAGCTCCCCCTTCCTGGCCATCCAGTGGGCGGATTGTCATGAAAGATGTTTGGATGAAGTATCGTCCTGAGTTGCCTCATGTGCTTGAAGGTTTGAGCATGGACATCGCACCAGGGGAGAAGATTGGTATTGTCGGCAGGTACTATCAGACGTTCCTCTTGTGCCATATGATTCTTCGCTCATAATAATCGTAGAACTGGAGCTGGAAAATCTTCGATCATGGCAGCCCTGTATCGCCTCGTGGAACTTTCATCAGGAAGTATTCAGATTGACGGTGTTGATATTTCGAACGTTGGATTACAGCAGCTAAGGAAAGGTCTTTCGATTATACCACAAGACACCGTAAGTCTCGCATCATGAAATAAGGATACAGCACTTACAAGGTAGGCCATATCTTAGTTCCTCTGTAAACGCTATTGATTTTTGAATGCATCGTTTGCTAATGGACTTCTCAGTCTCTGGTACCCTCAGGTTTAACCTGGATCCGTTTGGTCTATATGATGATGCTCGCCTCTGGGATGCTCTTAAGCGCGCACACCTCATCGAAGTACAAGAGAAAAATATCTCTTCGTCCGAAAAAATCTCCCAAAGAGACCCACAAGCCATCGGCAGATCCTTTGATCTAGATACTCCGATCGTGGAGGGAGGTAGCAACCTGTCAGTCGGCCAGGTAAGGTCATACTCATATTTTGCCTTTATCTTGTTTTGTTAAAGTGTATCGCCCAGAGATCACTGTTGTCGTTGGCACGGGCTCTGGTCCATGAGACGAAGATACTTATCCTTGACGAAGCTACAGGTATTATGCACCCGTTATATGATACAACGGCTTACGTATTTTTCAGCATCTGTTGATTTCGAGACAGACGGAAAGATCCAGGCTACTATCGCAGCAGAGTTCAAGGAACGCACGATTATTTGTATTGCCCGTGGGCTTTATCTGATATTTCGTCCATTACTTTTTCTCACCGCTACACAGATCGTCTGCGCACAATTATATCCTATGACCGTGTCTGCGTTCTTGATGCCGGTGCGATCGCTGTATGTGTTTTTTTAGCTTTTGCATTGGAGCATTTACTAAGAACCTATGACGGAACTAGGAATTCGATACTCCAGAAAACCTGTTTCACATTCCGGATGGACTATTCCGTGGAATGTGTGACAGCTCTTCCATCACACTCGAAGAAATCCTCTTTGTAGGGTCGAAACTTACCAGGCGTGAACTTCCTACCCGATGAAGGATCTCCGATTCTTTTGGTTTCCGTAGTCGTAACCTAAGCACAGCTATGTATTGCCTTTAGAGTGCCCAAGCTACCGTATAGCATTTGCATTGCCGCTTCTGTTGTGAATCATGATTCAAGTCGGGCTATGCTCGCAGCAGCCCAGAGTGCTGAGTCAGCGCAGTGTTACAGTACTACGTGACACCACCGATAAGTTTAATCAGTTTACAGCAATTTGTCGATCATACCCCCATCAATCTAGCCACAACGTGACTTTCTTGAAACCCTATAGTAGTACATCTATCCAGCATTCCTGACTCTCAGCATGTCTCAGCAGAAGGAGATTGGAACTCTTGTCGTAGTCGTTTTGAAAGCTCAGCATCTACACCAACCCTCGTTTTACAAGCAGAATCCCTACGTCCAAGTGTCTCTCTCTGGTCCGAAGAAGCGAACCAAAGTCGATCCCAAGGGTGGCCAGCATCCAGTCTGGGACGACGAGTTCCGCTTTCCAATACTCGCGGATGCGGGCAAAGACAAGGTGAACAGGATCTTGGAGGTCTCCTGTTACAAGGAAGAACAGCGAGGTGAAGATGTTTTTCTGGGCAAGGGGACGGTAGACATCGAAGAGACGCTCAAATCCGGAGAATTCGACGGTATGAAGTAGTTATCTATATTCAATCCTCGTGGGAGCTAACAAGATTATTTCCTGTCTTCAGATTGGGTTCCCCTGGAGACGGCTGCAGGTGCCAGGGGTGAAGTCTACCTTGAAATGACTTTCTATGCGAACTCTCCACCACCCTTGACGCGTCGTCCTTCCAAACTTAACCCATCGGATAGACTTGCACGTCCTGCTGCATATTTTACGCAGGGTCGACAATCGACCCCAAAGTTGGCACCCGTCGTCTCTCTCCCTACGGCGGCAGAGAGAAAGCAAAGTCCACAAATACCGTCATCTGGGATCCAGATCCCATCATCTTTAATCCCTGCGCATGGTTCCCAAAGCCAACCACCCAGGCAAGCCCCACCAACTGTAGGGGCCACTTTGGCGGCCGCTGCGAATAGGGATGGCTTGTCTCTGGCTGGTAACGGTTCACCCGATGCAAGTTCCGGAAAGAAGCCTGGCCTCCCCACTTCCCTTCATCCAGGGGGTCAAACCGGTCCGAGGCCTATACCACCACAACATCGGAATCGGGTGATGAGCACGGGCGGACCACACCCCGAGACGCTTCCTGACCAACCTCAACGGAAGACTCTTACTTCGCATGCAGCATCACTACCACCATTTCCTCGGTTGCAGGATGAAGTACAATCGCTATCTCACACTCCGGCGATAACATCCATGATGGGTTCGAGGGTTCCATTGGCACCACCATCTGTTATTGTCGAGGAGCCTGTCGAGGACAACTCCCCTGTGGCTTTTCCCGTTTCATTATCTTCCTTCACCTACGATTCTTCTAGTTATGCCCAGCTAAACTCGCAGGCTTACTCACCCTCACAAACTCAGGGCTATCCCCAAACGAACTCTTCATATCAACGCCTTATGCCTGTTCAGTCACCCCATATATTGCCTGGACAGCCTCAGCAACTTAACGACACGGGCCCTCGCAAAACATCGCCTTCCCCGCAGTATAATCAGTATCCCACCTCGCCTATATCACACATTCAAGCACCCACTACCCAGCCTCAACAGCCAACATACCCATTGCAACCGCAGCAACACCTTCCTCACCAGCAATCTTATTTACCGCCTCCGCAGCAGTATGTGCCAGTCCCTCCACAGCAACAACCGTACCTTGGTCAGCGACCTCCCTACACTCAAACTTCGCTTCCTCCCCATGTTTCACAAGCATACCAACACCAGTATCCGCTGTCTGTTACACCGCAACAGCAGCCACCCTTTTATTCTCAAACCGTGAGTTATGTATTACCGTTTTCATCGGCTCTATCTCACGTGTAATCCTCTGGTCTCAACAGCCCGAGCAATCCCATTTTACTGCTCCTCCACCTCCCCCGTCAGTGCAGTTACAAACTCACCAACCACATGCATCTCAGCTACCTCACCAAACCCAGTCATATTTCTCACCTCCGCCTCCGCCTCCACCTCCACCACCATCCCTATCGACGCACAATCCTTCCCCAGTACCACAGCCACAAACACCAATGGCGTCATCACGACCGAGCCAGGATATCCAGCCACCAACTACTACACCATTGTCCCCAAATACTGCTGGGGATAAAGTGGCACAAGCAAAAGAAGCGCTAGTGGCTGAAATTACTGCTTCTCCAGTAACAGAGACTGCGCTGCAGAAGGAAGTGAGAGGGGATTTGGAGGGCGTGTTCGAAAATCAGGCAATCGAAGAAAGCGGGAAAGTCGTTGAGGAATCCGGACAGCTGGAGCGACCCAAAGAGCAAGGACATGAAGAGAGTGAACATACACGGCAGACAGACGAGGAAGATCGACGACAACACG
>JBBPMF010000315.1:0-23783 GCA_038090175.1 Austroboletus eburneus | reverse complement strand
GTAATGGGGCGAAGAAAAGGGCGAGTGGGGGGTGGGGAGGGGGGGGGGGGGGGGCGGGGGGGGGGGGGGGGGGGGCTTCTGAATCCCGCGACGGTTCATACAGCACATACTTGGCGATGCTTAATAACACATTGACCCTTGCCCAATCAACTGACAGTTCTACTCGAGTCTCGCCCTCATGCTTGCTCAGCACTCACCGGGATCAGCATCGTTCACCTTATATTCTACCCGAGGCGTTCCGTGTGCATCGCATCGGAGAAAACGGGCCCTCGGAGGCGGTGGCAGTGTTTACCTTGTAACTTCTCCGTCCCGGTGGCTGCGGTTTTCCATTAGAACTGATTACAGGTGTATGTGAGTTTGAATTCAGTCGTTTGGTGTGACTCGGGGACGACCGACGGACGCCGCAACCTGCGGGTATGGTCCGTGCTGACAAGTCCTAGTCGCCACAGGGCGCGAGGGGTTGGCGCCGACCATGCGTTGCGGCGCACGGCCCTAGTCGTACGATACGCGCATCTTCGGAGCTTCCAGTTGGACGACGGTCCGTCGTCTGCACATCTTCCTGTGCTTGGAGCTTCGAGCGCGTCCTCATTCAGTAGGCTCTCGCACCGGACCGCGCGCCTAACGTGGGTGTCCCAATAACCACCCTATAGACTATTGTATACGCCGCGGCTTCACGCGGCATCAGCAGTGTCTATCGACGGCTCTCTCGGCGAGCGAACATTCTGTAAATTCCAACGTGGGCACCCCAATAACCACGCTACCCTACGATATGGCATCCGCGGCCTCACGCCGTCATCGGTAACTAAATGTTATTTTCCCTTGACATACGACGGCCCGTCCCTTTCACATAGACACGCGAGCGACCCAAGTTTTTGAACCACCCGAGCCGACGTCGACATTCCAACGAAAGTTCACACCGAAAATCTGTGCTGTACAACTCTATTGCGCCGTGCGACAAGCCGAGGGCTATGGCAACGCATGCCCCGGTGGGTCGTTCCGGTCGTGCGACACCGTAAGCGAGGAAACAGAAGAAAAAAAAAGTAGCGTGTAGAGTCTCCGAGTCACACTGGGTCGTGTATCGCATTCATCACCAAAACTCTAAAAGGTATCAAACGGCGACAGTCATTTTCGGAACTTGTGCAGGGCTGACGATCTGTCGACGTCATGCTCCGTCCACGCAGGGTCAGTACGACCAACGCTCCACCTATTCAAATTCCGGAACTTGCTTCTATTGGCCTCTAACGTCGAAGCACCCGCTCCACGTGCGTCATACCCATCTCTCCATGAGGTCATGCAAACGTTCACGCCCAGTATGAAACGTGTCGCTCGTCGCCACGCTGATCATCGTTCGTTGCCATCGCTAAAATCCCAAAGGAGAGTCCGAGGATTTGAACCGAGGTGAAATACAGAAACCTGTCTTGTACAAGAGAAAGAAAGTTCCGATCACACGACACGTCATGACATCATCTCGTCTACGACCACATGGCATATAGAATCGTCCAAATCCTGTGAATTAACGTATCACGCTACACGAGCGAGAGAAAAAAGAGAAAGAGGTGGGTCCGGTTTATTTGCCACCAGTCGTGCCGAGACCCATGGACGTCTTGAAACTGTCGTATATCCACCATTGAAAGCCTTATCGCGCGTCAGCCTCCAGACTAACCCAACGACTCTTTCTCACTCACCCGTCAACGTCCCGATCATGATCACACGCGTCCCGAGACCCTTGGTCGCCAATGTCACCAAACCCGTCTCCGCAGCAATCTGACCAATACTCTTGCTCTTGTTGGCCGGCGTACCCATGAGCGATACGACCGAGTCGGCAGGGTGGGACACGACAGCGCACACGATGCCTGCAATGTACCCAGACGTAAACGTGATTCCGAGCTGTGTCGCGCTCGAGTAGCTCTCCTTGGGTCGCGTAAAGTAGTGCGTATAAAACAGTTGCACGATCTCCTCGAACAAGAAGAACTTGGCCATCGTGTACGGGATCTTGGAACCGGGCCGTCAAAAGCTGACTCGCGCAAAAATAACAAGGGACTCGCCTGACGCGACCAAAGCGGCACGATCGAACCCAACGGGTACCGCGTCTCGACCTTGTTCTTGCGCATCTCGGCAAGAGCTGCACCAAACGCGGTAGGAAACGTCCCGCTAGGGCTCGTCTGAATCTTGACCTTGGTCATCTCCAACGGGCAGAGCGCCACGTCAGCGATGACCTCGGCGGAGGCAGACCCGACGAGCCAGATCGCGGGTTTATAGCGTCCCGAGAGATCCTCTCCGGCGAGGTTCATGTATACATCCTTGAACACGTCGTACAAGCCATACTTGAACATGCCCTGGAGCGAGTATCCAACAAGCGTCGGGCCGACGCCCTTCCAGATACCCGTCTGACCCTCCTCACGGAGGAGAGTGCGTATACCGGACACGAGGCCCTTGTATTTGGCCGGGTTCACCTAATCCGGGATGAAGAAGGGGCTTTCGAGAGGAGTGGCGTGAACGCACTTGTATGTTGCATTTGGCCACGTCAAGTGGGGTCATGCCAGCGTGCGTGATACCACACGCGAGCGCACCCCCTATCATAGATTTGGCATAGTAGGCCGCGTCGTGGGGAACAGGGCCAAGATATCTGGTGACACGAACGTGGCGTTAGCCCTCGTCCGCTCCTCGGCGCTTCAGGCCCCAGGGGGACCAAAGAAGAAGCGATCCAATAAAATGACTAACCTTGCGTCCCACTTTCCTGAAGGGGTCAAGTGAGCCATGGAATAATATGGGAATGGATGGGAAGAATGACTACTCTATGGGAAGAGCCTTGGCACGGAGTCCGAGCGAGGGCGTTAAGAGAGCGCGCAAAACCCGAGGGCTGTGAATTAGTACGCGAAGAAACGTGCAAGACGGCCTGCTCACCGGTATGAGGTGGAACAGCCACTAAAACAACAGCCAGCATATTTAAGACGTCTCTGTGCGGGCTGTTCGCAAGGCTGACTGTGGTAAATCAACTGTAATGGTAAGCATCATTGACGAATCATGCATCCAGTATTAATGCTAGTGGTGGTCAAAGAGAAAGCTGTGTATGTTTAGTAAGATTGAATGACTAGTCCATCAAGGCACTACTTTCATAACTTATGCAAAACTCATGTACAAAACACTCAAAGTATCCGTGTATTTGGTGCAAAGCCTTTACCTGCTTCCCATCGCTCTAATCCTATCTACCTCTTGGAACTGTGCCTCGATCACCTGCGGCGGCTGCCTGTCACGGAGGTCAGGATCATCTTCAACTGGGATATATGTCAAGCCAGTGAGAAGCTGGACGATGTTCTGGGCGTTGAGCAACCCTCTGCCTCGATGATAACTGACGACGTTGAGGATACGCTGTCCCAAGACGATGAACGTCGCGACAAACGAAGAAACGACAAATGACGACCCACCCTCTCACGGTCCCGTTGCGTTATCCTATCACGGAAATCATGGAGCGGTTTGACAGCTCTTCTGTCATCGCCCATCTGCAATATGTGAATCCGGAACATGTACGGGGCAACGCGCTTCGCGTTCAGCTTCTGGCAAAAGGCGAGAATGGCATTGAGAAGTTCTTGAGCGTCCGCTGGTCGGCGCCATCCATAAGTCTTGCCTCAATCTGGACCACAAGAGGTAAGAGACTCACTCGCTAAACCGTCCGTGACTATCAACAGGACGACGGGTCTCGGATTGGATGTGTCGATGATTGAAAGGCTTTCCTCAAACACTTGCGTCACCTTGGTGGTCATCACTTTTTCACCTGGACGTAGCTGAGTCAGTATGCAGAGCAATGTTGGGGCTAAAACTGACCTTTCCAAGTTTTGACGGAATTGAAGATGGTCTCGAATTCCTTTCTCGTCTGGAACCGACGTCAACTCGTGTGCACAAGAATGCACAAACGACCCTACCTTGACGCAGCAATGGCACTCTGCACAGTTTAAAAACTTGACATCTACACCCTCCCATTCGCTGTCCAAAGACAGTGTGTCAACCATTCCTGCCAGAGCGGCTCGTGTCTGTGACCACGAGGACTGCATCTAAGGATATTCGCAACGGTGAGTCTCAACGGAGGCACTATTACATTACAACTCACGGAAGGGCTGTCGTCGATCAAAGTAAAGAACTTGGCCTGACTGGAGCCTCGTGTAAATATGTGCTGGTCCAGAGATTCGCAACGAGAACATACGCCAAGTGCTTGAATTGGACGGTTTCACGCTGGTTGAACGAAAGGGGATTTGCTTGTTTAGGCACCTCGATCCAGCCGCCTATTGGGCTCGAATACGGCGGAGGGTCGTTTGGGACCCTCTTCTCCTCCCTCTCTTTGGGTGCGGGCCTGTTGAAGAACGACATGAAGAACATAGTAGTGGTGGTAGGCAACAGAAAAAGAGCTCACGCAGGCTGTTCACGCGCGGAACCCATCCACGGAAATGGCTCGAGCTTTCCGGGGTTCCTCCGATTCGGCAGAAGAGCATGCGGGCTTCGTGTGGTGGGCACGATGTCTCGGCGGGCAGACCACCGTGGGGTGGACTCCGCCGTCTCGACCGATGGCTGTGCGGGCGCGAGCTGGAACCGCACGCTCGAGGCGAGCGTGAGCACCTCGTATTCAAAGACCTATCGAAGGCACGTTAATTTTGCATGATCCGTCTGCCGGGCTGCACGTACGGCGTGATTTCGGCCATATGTATCGCGAAGCCACGCGCCCTCGGTGGACGCGTAGCTCGTCGTGCCTATTTCTGTGTGCAGTGGCGCGATGACGATGATCGGATATTGCAGTGAGTGTGGACTACTCACGTATTTCGCCCTACGACGGATCAGCGTGCGGACGATGCTGTGGATGAGTGGATTACCCTCAATAAACCGCGGGCGACGTATAAGGTGCCGTTGGGCCCTTCGTGGAGCGGGACTGCGCGCGGTGGGATGTCGTTTCCTTTGGTCGGGGTCTAGGGTGGAGATGGAGAAAGATACGATGAAAGCTTCAATACTTACCCATGTGAGTGGAAACTCGTTCACGACGTCGGGAATGTACATGATGACGAGCGAGCGCAAGGAAAGGTTTTACACACACAAAACATTTGTACCCTCGAAATCTTGATGCCGTCCATCATTGGGGTACTTCCGTGTAGTGATGACCCTTGACCAGGTTGTCACATCCTCAGCCATACACGAGGCTGGCACGAGGTGAAACCTTATCCAACTGATCATGCTGATAGTGATTCGGAGCTACACGAGGATTACCAGGACTGGAAGCAGGATCCTTGCTTTCTCCCCGCCGTGGATGGACGTCAAATGTGGGTTATGCCGTCCCCAGAAGACATTCACTATGTAAACTGCATCAAACCTTTGGGACGCCCGTTCATTCCCTGTCATCACCTTTATTCACCTGCCTATCCTTCCAATTAAATTCCTCGTATTCTTTTTCGTGAGTGATGGAGGTGAGTAACTCGGTAGCACTTCTACAGCCAGTCACCTAATACACCGTCTGACAGCAACCAGACACCCGCGATTTCGATGCGGAAATCCGAAGCCAAGTCAGCGACGTTCTCATCCACAAGTATCAAAAGAACATGCCTTTCAGGCTCGTAGACACCTACACAGGACTCATCTTCGATCAATCCGAAATCGTCTCCCTTCTCAAAGTGAGGAGGGATTATCGCGAAAAAGTAGAGGACGCCGTCGCAGAAGCTAAAGAGCTCGCTGTCCCTCAAAGCTCATCCGAGCGTCCCAAGCGAGACCATCTCGATGCTTTCATCGCCGAGTTCTTGGCGTACGCCATGTTCTCACACCGTTGGGGAGAACGAGAGCCCACCCTCCAGGACATCAGACAGGCAGACCGTGGCGTCTATTTCATGGAGGACAATGATTTATTGGAAGTCGCCCCAAAGGCGTTTCGTATGCCCAAAAACGAGACCAACGATCTCCCTACAGGGGTAGAAAAACTTCAAGAGTTTTGCTGCCTCGCAGCGAAATGCGGATATCGCTGGGCGTGGTCCGACACGTGTTGCATCAACAAGGCGGATTACGCTGAGACATCGGAATCGATCAACTGCATGTTCCTCTGGTATCGCTCCAGTGATTTGACCATCGTTTACCTCAGCGATATGGATGATGTCAAGGGTGACCGTTTACCATCACTGGATGATGATCAGTGGTTTCGGGATCCAGAGATGAGGACCCCTCTTCCCCCTTCCGACCCATCAGTATCGCCATCGCCATCCGACACCTACGTCGAACCTTTTCACACTGAAAAACGATACTTTTCCTTGTATGACCGTCTTCGGGACGTAACATATCCCCAACTTCAATCGATGCACCCCGATACCCAAGTCGAAAGACCACAGCTAGACGATCACCTCGCCGATTACTTCCCCAGTACCAAGGATTGCAATACCAAGGGGAAATACCGCAAGCCACCAATTTGGGTCAGTAGGGGTTGGACATTGCAAGAGTTGGTCGCGCCCAAACGTCTTCGGATTTACAGCAAAGAGTGGAAATTGCTCGAGGAGGCCGAAGATCCCGACACGGAAGAGGCAGAGTGTAAAATCTGTATCAGTTCATTCAAGCGAAGAGCTCGGCTCATAGATCATCGTACCAACGACCTATGGTCCGCTGCGCTCGTGAACGCCACCGGCGTTCCCAGAGAGGATTTGACCAACTTTGAGCCTGGAACCAGGGATGTCAGGTCGAGACTGCTCTGGGCGGCGAGGAGAACGACCACGAAAGTGGAAGACATGGCTTACTGTCTGCTTGGCATTTTCGACGTCAGCTTGCCGGCCATCTACGGAGAAGGACCCCGCGCGTTCTTCCGTCTGCAAGAAGAGCTGATGAAACGCACGGGCGACGTGTCCCTCTTTGACTGGTGTGGACGCAGCTCCTCAGTCAACTCGTTCCTCGCGCATGATCCCAGATGTTTCGTAGAACCCAGCATCCCCGAGCCCGAGCTGCCACCGTCCAATAAATCCCCACTCAAGATGATCCTCGACCTGTTTTGCGCGATACTGGGAACCTCATTGACCGGCCTCGAGGCGGCCGTCTTGGGATTCAAAGATTGGGTACAAAACGTCATGGATTCGCCCCCGCCGGGACACACACTCGTCAACGGGGAGCTCAACGTGTCTGTGTTCGAGCACCAAGTGTGCAAGTGTTCGCTTCTGAACGTTGCCCTGGGCGCCGGCTACCACCACTACCAGATCGAGGGCGACGGGTTGGAGCCGACGGCGTTGACGTTGGCGTCGAACGCGTCGAACTTGGTCGGCCAGCCGACGCAATATTACTTGTGCCGCGTATGGGACCGGCACACCAAGAACGTGTTCCAGGTCTTGTTGGAGCTCATCAAGTACGTTTTACAGGACACGTGGAAAGAGATCTTGTCTGCGGGCCAAGACGAGCCGGAATGTGAGTGTCCTGAACGTGAGTCTGATTGCATGCGTCGCGTCGCGATGTTGACACTGACGTCAAACACAGCGCCCGCTGTCGTCGAGGTGGAGAACGACTCGCAAGTGAGGCTGCGAGAGGCGATGGAGACGAAACGACGGCAGGTGATGCACTTTTTCAAGGACGGTTTTCCGGTTTATCTCGTGCGCGCCGAAGAAGGGCGGAGGGTGAGGGTGAACACAGTCAACCGGGTGGTGGTCGAGTATTCCCGAAAGCGCGACTTCACGAAGCCGTTGGTGACGCGGATGATTCTGTGATGATGAGGGAGCTTTCCGTCGTGCCTGCTTGGTGGGACTGAACGTTTTCGGAGATCTGCGGTGGGGTTCGAGATTGACGAGTACGTACGTGTGCTGGTATGCCAATTGCAACTCGAGAAATATGTATTTGTCTCAAGTCTAGTGAGCACTGCATGTTCGGCTCGTTGTGCACGAACGCAACCTGTCGAACATGCGGAGGCTGCCCACCTGCTGGGGTAGCTTGAGTCAGGCTTTATCTGCGTAAGAGGTCTGGGCACAGTCTACGGCTTAAGCGGCTGGAGTATCGGATCATGTGGCCCTTGACGGACACTTGTCGTCAGTTTACCTGATAAGCTGCGCTCTTTGATGTGCCTCGAGAGGAACCCGCTTCTACCAAGGGGCAAGGGAGCTCGTAACCCTTGCGCGAAGATGCCGTGTCCTCCGTAACGCGTGCGAGTGGGTTCTGTGCAACTTGAACTTACAAAGAACATGGATGAATTTCATGTGCTGTGTCCCGAAGCGATCGGGAATCATTTCGCTTCTCCAAAGGAGTAAAGGCTGAGGTTTGGGGACCAAGTATGTTTCCTTGTGGGCTCCATGATCAGTGGTGGTGAGTACTGGATGTCTCATTTATATTGTTCCTTCAAAAAGGAGTCTGTGTGGGAGAGACCTTTATTTAAACCTGGCTTGATAAATGCCGTTGGACGTCCTAAATCAATCAGAAGATAGTTCCTGGAGCACCGACCTTTCCTAACGTTCGAGCCATTGTTAGTTTGATGGCTGTGAAATTCTGTCGTTGCCATGTTGCGGCTGGACGGTTTCTAACTCCTTAATAAATAGACGTCGCGCGCAGGCCGAGCGCTTCGTCTTTTCTTCCCTTTATGCTTTCTGTTTTCTAGTCGAGCTGGCCTCGCCGTCGAACCTTTTCATCATGTTTTTGCAGACGATCTTGCTTCTATTCATCTCTCTTTCAGCCGGGGTACTTTGTCGGCCTGCCATTCCTAGACCGGCTGCCGGACAGTCTGTCAACCTCAAACGACCCTCCCGATCGCTTCGCAACGAATCACAATGGGCAGAATGGGCCCAAGGTCAACGAAACGCCGTCGTTGCAAAGTATGGACTGCTACCGAACCAGAAGAGGGCGACGGGAGAAAACCTGTAAGGCTTCTTGCTCCGATTCTCTCCCTCAGTGGCTCACACCTGCTGCCCAGAATCGTGAATCAGGGGTATGACTCGAGGTGACGTCGTTCTTTGGTAGAGGGGAGACCCAATCTCACTTGAGTTGCCTTGTTCAGCTTCTATGGTACTCTAGCCATCGGCACGCCTCCACGTTCCTTCGACGTCATTCTGGACACTGGGTCTTCGTACGTTTCGACGAACCTGAGACACCAGCGAATGCTAAACACGCTTGTACTAGGGATCTCTGGGTCGCGTCGACCAGTTGCGACTCCACGTGCTCAAGCAATGGAAACTTCAATCCACCACAGTCTTCGACGTTGAAGAATCTCGGTCACACCTTCGGGGTCACTTATGGCAGTGGTCAAGCGACGGGCACGCTCGTTGAGGACGTCGTCCAGATGGCCGGATTTACTGTATCGAATCAGGAATTCGGTACGTCGCTTTTTTCCCCGTGGAGGGCATGACGATAACGCAATTGCTTGGCAGGCTCTGTGACCTCGACGTCGTCTAATTTCCTACAGAGTCCCGTAACGGGCCTCATTGGTCTTGCGTGGCAATCACTCTCGTCTTCAGGTGCAATGCCATTATGGCAGGCGCTTGCTGGTGGGGGCTCTTGGAGTTCGCCGTTGATGGCTTTTCAACTTACGCGGTACGCCCGGAATGTGTACTTGGCATGCATGTGGATTGACGTGCTGGAATTCTAGTTACATCAATGATACGCGTGCTGGTCAACTAGAACCTGGAGGATCATTAACCATGGGTAACGTAGGTTTATATCAAGAGAGAGACGTGCCGCTGACCTAGTTTCTTTAAAGGCTTTGTTAATGAAAGCCTGTACACCGGGGAGATTAACTACCAAAACATTCCAAACAACGCTCCTTCGTACTGGCTGCAGGAGATCACGTGTAAGCTCTTTGTGTTTCTTTGTCCGTCGCTATCTCATGTAGGTTCGGCAGCCATTGCGGTCCAGGGAAATGAAATATCTTTACCTAACGGCTCAGCGTCCTATGCTGCCATCGACACTGGTACAACGCTTGTTGCCGGCCCTCAGTCGGCTATAGCAGCTATTTATGCTCAAATTCCAAATTCGTCTCCTGGAAGTGGACAGTGGGAAGGTTTTTACATGTACCGTAAGTTGCTGTGAAAGCACCCCTTGTGCAGTACATCGGACTGATGATAATGTTTAGCATGCATGCAAGAGATCACTCTGACCATATCATTTGGCGGACCTAGTTGGCCAGTCAGCCCCGCGGATTTCCAATTCCAACCGACCAGCGCCTCGTCCGATTATTGTTATGGAGCATTCTATTCGGTCCCTACGTCACCTTCGTCTGGCACGCCGCAGTGGATCGTTGGAGACACCTTTTTAGTAAGTCCTCGCGTTCCGTGCTGCGTCTCCGCGCCTGACGTGAATATGATTAGAAAAATGTGTATTCCGTCTTCCGATACAATCCACCGTCTGTCGGATTCGCAGCACTCTCTCAGACAGCGCTCGCGATGAATGGGGCTAATGATGCTGTGGTACCCACCGCCACGCTAGGCGCAAGCGTTGCATCCGTCACTGCCAACGCCGCTACTACGACCACACGCACCTCCGGCTTTGCACTATTGTTCGTTTCCGTGTTGCTCTCTTTTGTGTTTTCATGACACCACTATCTTTCTATGGACTTGTGGGTGCTAGGGACTTAAAGGGTGGATTTACTTTATGTTGAATCTACGCTGGTTTTTGTTTACGTGCGGCGGACTTGGAGATATATGTACCTCACCTTTAGCATGCAATGTGAACTATGTTGTGGAGGTGTTGATAATATCCGATATCATCGCAAGTGAGCTTTAAGTCATCAGTCCTTGTCAGCGTGATCAGAAAGTGTCAAAGGAAGTTCGGAGGCAGTTCGCGACGAGTTCCGAGCCCACCGACTGCGCATTGCTCCGGAGGGCTGCGCGATCGCAAGGTCCGCAGCTCGCCTAATGGCAACCGAACCCTTCAAATCTGGCACACTCCACACATTTTTAGGGAACAACGTACGTCTCGTATTCTCACAACCTCTTACGACTTTCCTCCCCCTTCGAGGCCCATAACCTCGAAGATGACCCCAAAACTCGCCGCTCTCCTGTTGCTGTGGTTCTCGCTCGAAGCATGGGGAGCTCCGACGAACTCACCGACGCCAGCGAGAGGTATCTCGATACCTTTGCGGAAGAAGGCTACCACGCGCAATCTTGATGCGACCGAACTCGGCGCGCTGGCCAAGAAACAACGGGACGCTACCGTTGTCAAGTACGGGGGGTCGCTGAGCCGGAAACGGAGTACCGGTTACAACTTGTGCGCACTCTTTCTTTTCTTTCTCGCATGGATAGCGCATGGCTTACGACGTGCTGCTTAGGATCGTCGACCAAGACTACGATTCTGGGTATGTGGTTCAGACTTTTGGTTTCAATGCTTTTCGCTAATTCGAGGCATAGATACTTTGGTTCGTTGGCCATCGGAACGCCTCTCACTTCCTACGATATCATACTGGACACGGGGTCTTCGTGAGTGCACGAACGTTCGACGACGAGCGCATTGTGACTAAATTCTCGCTTTCAGGGACCTCTGGCTCGTCGGCGACACCTGCGTGTCGTCCTCCTGTAAAGGGCTTACGACGTTCAACCCCTCGTCGTCGTCCACCTTCCAGAACCTGTCGACGGCATTTGAAATCGAGTACGGTTCAGGCCAAGCTGCGGGATACGTCGCTCAAGATACCGTCGAGATGGCTGGTTTCACGGTCTCGGACCAGGGTTTCGGTACGCTACTCGTCTTGATGTATCAAATCGGGGGGTTGACTCCGCCTCGTGCGTTTTGTTTTTCAGCTGTGGTGAACGACTTGTCTACCGATTTCCTTCAGTCACCTGTGTCTGGGCTCATGGGTATGGCTTGGGAAACCTTGTCGCAGTCGCAAAAGACACCGTTTTGGCAGTCTCTGGCGAGCAGCGGGAGTTTGGACTCGGCTCTGTTTGCGTTTCAACTGCGAAGGTGCGCGCGCTTCGTAGAATGCACGTTGTTGTTTCGTTGACCACGTCGAAATTAGGTATTCGAACGATACGAGTGCAAATTCGTTGGAGCCTGGAGGAGAGCTGACGTTTGGTGCGTTGTTTCACTCCCTTTTCGTTTCATAAACGACGTCTAACAGATGATAATTAGGGTACACGAACACTAGCTTGTATACGGGCTCGATCGACTACATCGATATCCCTGGAACACCTTCATACTGGTATCTCCCCCTTGCCTGTAAGTTGATCTTCTCTTTTAAACGAGTCTGACGACTAACGAGAACGTGTTCGACGACCGACAGCTTTGACGGTCCAAGGTAATTCGATATCGATAAGTAATGGAACGATTGCTGCCATCGACACGGGTACGACCAACATTGCCGGACCGTCGTCGTCCATCCAAGCCATCTACTCTCAAATAGAAGGTTCATCTGCCGCATCGGGCGACTACGCTGGATACTATCAATACCGTACGTGAACCATCGTTCTTTTATTCCTTACTCGGTTTTCGTCTTTGCTCACGCCTTGCCTGACTTTACAGCATGCGATACGTCCGTGACGGTCCAGATCTCGTTTGGTGGAACCACGTGGACCATGAGCCCGGCCGACTTCAAGTTTACGCAGACCAGCTCGAACGAGTGTATCGGCGTCTTTTTCGACTCAGGATTGAATAACGTGGGTGATTCGAATTCGACGCCGTCGTGGATCATCGGGGACGCATTCTTGGTGCGTGGTTATCGTTTCGATTCTCTTGCCTGTTCCGTCAAACTGACTGCTACCCTGCCCTACAACAGAAAAACGTTTATTCGGTGTTCCGATATAGTCCGGCTTCGGTCGGCTTTGCTTCGCTCTCTGAAGTTGCTATCGCCGAGAACGGCGTCAACGGGGCAGTCCCGTCTGCGACGATCGGTACCAGCGTCGCCACAGTTTCGAGTACGAGCGACGCGATCCCCCGTCTAGGCCGCCTGGGTTACCAAGTTGTCCTGGGCGTGCTGGTAACGATGGCAATATGGATGTTATGAGCTTGACGTGACGATATCCAGGATATACCATGCTCCGTCATACCCTCCTACCCTCTTTTTTTCTTTTACTCTCACTCGGTCACGATCACGAACGCTGACTGTTTATTTACTGTAACTGGCGAACGCTTTCGCTCGTTATCGTCATTTTATCTATACATGTTACACAGACGGACGTGGTTTCGAGCGGACGCTGGTTTGAAAAACTGCATAGCTACACTATCTATTGTACATTTGTACCATTCGGAACATTCCATGTAGCGTAGGACATTTACTTGAAACAATGTGAATTGAATCAAGGAGTAACAAACGTTACGTCCAGCGTGTTTGCAAGGTGACCTAAGGGATCTAACAAAGACAACTAGAAGAAGAGAACCTAACCCAAACATCTTCGTCTAGATACTAAGGATAAACAGTGGCTTTGTACATAGCGGTCACGGCGTAAATCGCTGTTGCCAGCTCGCTTCAACTGATAGACCTCAGGCTGCTGTACTAGTATAGTAGAGTCACTCATTCTCATTTCGTGTACACACACAGTTGCTGATTTCTAAAAGCCCACCCTGCCCACTTCTTCAGACCAGCCTTTTCTACGCCCTTGGTGGAAATCCGCCATCGTTTCAAGTTACCAGATATACACCACCTCGTTTTTCGACTCCAACGGTGATGGGATTTTTGGCGATGCAACGGCATTCACGCCAAGCTCGACTATCTCAAACCTTTTTCTCTCCTTTCGCCAGCCACATATCCCTGGTGGATTGGGACCAGTTACTCAAGGGCGTCATCAACGTGATATGAAGCTCATGTATGTTTCCCTCTTTTCCGAAGTGTCACGTTGGAGATCTCACCGTTCAGTTCGAATTGATGGTTACCGTTTCTTTGCAATCCACCCTGGTCGATCCGTACCTTTAATTGTTGGGGACAAGGATGGTCCTCGTCGTCAGCCACACGTCCAATGAGGTATCTTTTCTTTATTTCTATTCGGTTCTCCTCGAAAAGCTCTGACAAAAACATGTCTCTTCTGAATGTGAATGGAAAAAATAATCGCACGAATGGTTTCAACCATCAAAATCCTCCAAAGACCATCCCGAGTATGATTAGTACATGTGGCATCCCCCGAGATACGTTGACGGCCGACGTCTCCCACCCAACAACTGGACATCCATCTTTTAAGGTGAGTTCGTCCGAAGGCAATTTCCCTGCCTCCCTTTTCTTTCGAGGCCAGCCCTTACGCGAGAAACACGCTGGTTCGGCATGGGAGTTTCATGGGAGTTTGATTTGTACGTTTCTAAACAGCCGGACCTCAGCTGAGAGAACCCAGTCGTACGTGATGCTGTCTGGGACGTGATGCGATTCTGGATCGATAGGGGATGTGATGGTTTCCGGATACGTGTCCTTCCTGAAACGCTACGACGAGCAGTCAAACACTGTTGGGTGCTTATCCGAGTCTAGATGGATGCGATCAACAACATTAACAAGACACAAAATTTGTCTGACGCATCGATCACACGGAGCATTACCAACCTGTAATCATACGTTTCGCCAACGGGCATGTACGTTTGTAATGCATTACTCTTCGCGGGATGGTCTTTAGTATTCCAAATTATATTCATAACTCACTAGTCCACAGGGTCCAATATATTGTGGCTATGTAATTTGTCTACTGGTTTGTGCACACAGAGTCGGGGACTGGCACGCTTGGCGCCTCTACGATGCGGTATTAATCACCGTGTATTAATGCATCAGAATTGCGTATACGCCTGCTGATTGGCACGGCTCGGACAAAAATTTGCCTACACTTCGGCGCATCACGACCTCATGTCACACCAAAACATCAAAGAAGTCATTTATTCAAAGAACACCATAACAAAAGCTGGCCAGCAGCAAGTCCATCCATCCGCTCCGGCTCCTCTTTATCATAAACCGGTGCCAATTTGGTTAAAGACTTCCTCTCCAAGCCCAGTTTTGAATGCATCGATGATGTCACTTTCGCGATGGCATCCTACTAGTATGCCTTCGCCGTCTGGCTTCGGTGCGACTGCGCACACGATTCCTCCGCAGCTCTTTTCGGTTACGAATTTGTTGTCAGGGCCGCACACCACGTATATGTTTTTGATACATGCTTCCTCATCACGTGTGCAGTCGGAGTCGAAAGTCAGTTTCTTGTTCTTGACGTTCGCCTCATGAGCAGATTTTGCATTTATCTGGAACCAATGAGCTTTATCTTCCCTGGCAGTCCTGGTGTCAGCCTTGTCACAACATCTCGCTCACATGAATTTTTTATAAGAGAGGTTGCCAGCTCTGGCGGACACACTTGGATGTTCACCATTATGCTCAGCCTTTGAGCCAGTATAACTGCATGGTGGATGTTAGCCTGGTCACGACATGGGCAAGCATCTCACACACTCTGTGGACTCGCAGATAAGCTCTGTAGCTTGGCATTTACCTTGAACGCAGTGGTTCGTGTAACCATCAATACATTTGGTAGTATTGCCATCGACTCTGTACTGGTTGGTGCGACGATATTGAGGGACTATCGCAGCGGAGATGAAGAGGGCAGAATAAAGTGCGGCGAAGAGGAAGGACTTGGATGAAAACATCTCACAGAGATAAGGAAGGAGCACAGGGAGGAGCTCCATGTTTTATAGAGTCTGCATAAGAATGTGTCTGGATCTGAACGTTCAAGATCAGTCACAAATTTGGTTCCTTTTTACTTGAACGCCGTGACAACAGGTAGTTGCACGCTTGTGTGATGAGGAGCGACGCATAGACCAGGGAGAGAGCTCATCTCACTCATCATATATCTCACCTCTAATCCTGTTTTATCAATTCTCATTAGGCGGCGTTCGAGATCGAACCAAGGGATGTATACCTGTCGCCTCTTCGATCAAGAGTCTCGGTGAGTATAGAAGAGGCTTACCCTTGGTCATATAGCGAACAGTAAGGCACATCCAGGAATGTACAGACGTTGGAGTAAGATGGGATAAATGCATTCGAATGAAGGCTAGCCAGCATCTTCGCAACCAGACGTCGTTGATGTTCTACCAACCTTGTCGTTACTTCTCACCAGGCTGATAATCACTGCCTCGTTCTCGCGTCCTTGCATCGCTTCCACCGCACTGGTTTCGAGTTCCGGACCGTATTCAGGAGGCAAGAAGGGTCATAAGTTGAGCTTGATGCCTATCACAGACAAGCGTTTGCGATTGTATAAATAATTTTCGGTTCGTATGGGGTAATGATCGCGATCAGGAAAGGACATAGACCTGCATGGGCCTGGGCAAACATGTTCTCTTTATTGTTCAGCCGAACCTCAAAGTAATCTCATTAGCTCCGCACACCACTTAAAATATGTGTGTATGAGTCTTGAGCTCACTCGTCGAAATCATCCATATCCAAACCACCAGAGCCAAGATCAACTGGCTGAACAGCCAACGCCATATCGACATCGACATCTGCGGCAGGCTCCCTTTCATCCACTCTCACATTGTCGTCCTGTTTCATCCCATCCGCTTCTTCATCCAAAAAGTCTAGACATGACCCCAGGCACCCTCGCCATTGCAATGGCACAGCCCCGCCGACGTCCACCCCCGCAACTGTCCGCTCCCACGAAAATCGCTCCGACGCATACCTCACGAACACTCTTCCCAGGTGAGCTGGATTCGGACATGCACACTTCCTCATACCCGCCGACCAACACGAGTCCTCGCACGAGAGGGCATTCGAGAACCGTTTCCGTGGTCGGATAATCCCAGGCACAGCATCCATGAACACGCGACGGACGCTGGGAGGGATGGACCATTGGTCCGAGAGCGGCAGACCGTAGTATGTGGCAAGAACCGTCTGTGATGACTGCACATGGACGGGTGCGAGTAGGAGGCGATAACAGAGCTCTGCAAGAGACGTGACGCGTGAAACAAGGGTAACAGGAGACAACACTGGCTTGGTTGGCAAGCGCAGCGAAAGAAGTCGCGCGACCGAACGACGGGGGCGAAAGGAAGTTCTTGGCGAATCAAGAGATGGTGAGGGCTCCTGGAGGAATGGGTTCGGATACACCCAAAGTTTCTTGATGCTCATGTTGCGCATTTGCCAGGGCAAAAACTGTAATTTGTTGTTGGAAATATTGAGTTCCTCGAGATTCGTCAAGAGGCAGATGTCCGGGGGAATGAATGTGAGCTTGTTTGCCCCTTTCAAATAGGATCAGAGTGCTTCAAGCACGAGAAATGTAACCACGTACGAAGACTTAGAACTGTGATGTTCTTGACAGAAAACAACTCGGGTGGAAGCGAAGCAATCTCATTTCCCATCAGATAGAGCATAACGACGTGTCTTTCTTTCCCAGAATTCTTGATCGACTGTTCTCGTGCCAATGAACGCGCCTGGGAGGTGTTGACGGCAGGCTCAGTGTGGTCGCGCGCCGGCAGGTGCCCTGGAAGGAGACGCTGTTGGGATAGTTCGGTTGTGTTGAAAAATCCGGCTAAATCGCCGATTGAAGGAGGCAAAAACTTGAGCTTTTTATTGCTGCTCAGAAAGCATCAGCGAAGAAGACATAGTGAGGGACCACGCGGAACCTGAGATCAATGTGACCGATTCCCCTGTCGATAGTATCGCGCAGCGCGTCCGCCCAAATGAGTTCTTCGATCGTATGATGAGATGACGAACCCGAGAGGCTAGAGCCGCTGTCCGTGCGCGAGGCGGCGACTCTGCGTTCCATGGCGAGTGTACGCGTAAATGCTCCTGGAGGCGTGCAGGGTGGAGAATCCAACTTTTTCTCATAACTCGGGGGTCGTTTGACTGCCTTCGCTGATGCTGCAAAAGGATGAGAAAAAGTCGCGCTGGGGGGTCGAGGAGGAGAGTCAAGCGAGAATAGTCCCGGGCTTGACGGGGGCGACGAATCGACGGGCCCGAAGATGGGCGACGACGAGGGTGACGACGAGGGCGTCACGTTGAGTGATGATGAAGTCGACAATGAAAGTGACGGATACATGGTGGTTGGAGGCTGGCAGTCGTGTGACCCATAATTTATAATTCAACGGACTACATAAAGGCTAACACTCTCCCTGATCATATCCTACACCATCAAACGCTCCCAAGATCATATAGGGACGACAGTCACCTCGGCGTGTCTAAACGTTCGAAGACCTGTCCTAGAAATCCTCAAGCGTGATTTGCAATGTGGGTCTGGACATGCGACCTCGGCGTCCGTCGACATCCAATCATGCGGATGCGTCACTCGTTGCTTGGCAGCCAGCAAGGGAAGGACAGCGCCTAGCTCACGCAGTATTAGTTGTGCCAGCACTGTCAGTTAATGAATATGCCTCACTGAGGGAATAGATGGAGAATCCTTGCCCGGGAGGGAGATGCAACATCTCTCCCTGTAAAGTGAAGTGATCTCCGGGTTTTGCGCCGCACAGAATGCGCTCGTTTGGCGGGCAGACTACCTCGACGCGAAGGTCATACAACTGGAAGCTGTCGTCCGACTCAGAGGTGTTCTGCGACATAGTACTATCGATGTCGAGAAGCTCCGCTGCAAAGAAGTGTACGTAGTATGTAAATGGCAGTGCGAATGAACTTTGCTATGCGACGTTTTATCGCCCTCGTCTTGTTTCTCGGCGTCTCAGTCGCCAGCGTCCAGGAACTGTTCTCTGCACAGTTCCACCACCAGGATGATTTCGAATTCAGGTGGCCAATTCAAAGGGTTGCAATTATTGGTGCTGGGCCAAAGTGTCGTCTGTTCTGTAATCACCTTACCATGACTTACGTATGCTCTACAGTGGAATAACATCGTACCGCGAATTGACAGAAGCCGGTCTCGAGGTTCGCATCTTTGAACGCGACAGCGTCCCAGGAGGCGTCTGGCACTACACCGAAGAAGTCCCACTGGATGCTCCTGCACCAAACGCCGCGAGTCCAATCAGCGATTTTGTGCCTTCTTTCCCCCCTGCAGGTGTCGACCTACCATATTCAGAAGAGTTAGAGGCCGACGACGACATGATTGCTCATAGGTTGCCAAGACCACTTTGGGAATCTCTTAAATCAAATGCACCTTCGGTATGCTACATTGCGTGGTGCTAATTCAGAAGAGACTACTCATCGTTCCCCGATCGTGGGCATAGCCTTTACAGCGGGTGAGGGGAAGAAACCTTCCTCAGTCTTAATCTAACCTAAATATCTTAGTTCCTTCAATGGCCTTGGCCTCCAGGTACACCTTGGGGTACCTTTTTCTTTGTCACTTCTTTGAACTAGCCACTAATGCTTTAGCACCAGAACTCACGCATTATCAAGTCCGCAGCTACGTCCGATCCTATGCTTCCTACCTCTTCATAAATAGCAATGACGAGAACCCCGCAACTGCTTACGACACTCGGGTGGAACATATCGAGAAACGGATCAACGAAGCCGGGCAGGAGCAAGGTTGGAGGCTCTGGCTGAAGAAACTTGAGCCGACTTCAGTCAATACCTATCGAGTGACTTGGTGGACTGAAGTATGTCTTCTCTATAGTCAAACTTTCTGTCTGACAGATGCACGGATATGCAGGATTTCGATGCTGTCGTCGTCGCTTCGGGAAAATATAATTCACCATCGATGCCGTCCATTCCGGGTTTGGACAGATGGGTCCAACGGTTTCCCGATCTCGTTCGTCACTCCAGACAATATCGACGACCAGAAAGACATGTGAATCAGACATTGCTTATTGTTGGCGCATCCGTGAGTTATCGTCACGGTGCTTCTTCGTATTCCATTCATTCATAAGGTGTCATGCAGACCAGTGGCTCTGAAATTTCCAGAGACTTGAATCGTCATGCTAGAAAAATTTACCAGTCTTATCGGGTGAGAGGTGAAAAATCCGACAGTATGATAATATCTAACCCTGTCGTTTCAGCACTCCAATGGTACGGGCCACCAAAGTGACGACTTCCTGTAAAATTTGACTTCGTTATAGATAGTAGGGTGCATTACAGGGCAAACAATTTCTTGCGTCGAATCCCCCGAAACACTACCATGGTTGGAGAAATCAAACAGTTCTTACCGGTACCCGAGGGTTCACCAATCTCATCTGGCCTTGTGGAGCTCAAGAACGGAACTGTGCGTTTTGTCTCGTTCTTTCGAATATCCTTTTCGAACTCCATCTCTAGATTCTATCGGGAATTGATAGCGTAATCCTTGCGACTGGATATCGATATTGTTATCCATTCTTGTCACAATATTATGATGATGCGACGTATATACCTCATGAAGGCTCCGCTCCAACGGTATCACCATTCCTTCCCTTGGACGGCTCGCACATCCGAGATTTGTATCTTGACATGTTTTATATCCCGGACCCCACGCTTGCATTCGTTGGTGGTGCGTCGCCAGCTCTGTTCATCATTTATCACCTTTGCTCATTCAAGACGCACAGCTGTTCAAGCCCCACCCTCGTTCCTGTTTTCGGACTACGTGACACTCGCGCTAGCCAAGGTCTGGACGAACACGGCAAAGCTCCCAAGCGCTCCGATCATGCGTGCGTTACATGCAAAGACGGTCGAGGAACGGGGTGGATATGGAAAGCATGTCTTGTTCTTAGGTCCGACTCGATCTCCTGGTAAGTCACATCATCATTTCATCCCGTCCAGTCGCTGATGGATTGGTTGTTAGCTGTCGTTGCCTATTTCATCGGTTGGTTAAACTCAGAGGCGGCCAAGTACGGCGGCAAACAGGTTCGTCGCACCTGTCTCTTTTTTTTCTCGCCTTTTGATGACTCTCCAAGGTTGATGGATTCCCCAAGTAGTACGTCGTTTGTTTCGCGCGCGATCTTGATCTCTACTGATGTACGGAATAGTTCCAAAGAGGTTGCGTATTATTGGCAAATGGCTCATTTCGGAGCGCCGCTTCAGGATAGCTCATCAAAGGAAGACGAAACGATGCTCGTTTCTTTAGGATATGCACCGAACAACGACGAGGATGTGAGCAAGGACGTCCCCCTGGCCATCTACGATGATGACTGGTGATTAGATGGGAAGTTCAGCCGAGCATAGGGCTAAACGATAATTCTATTTGTCGAAACTTTCAATGCGAGATTTATCGAAAACATGGATGAATATCTCGAGGGTGTCGTGGAGGAGCCCATTGACAAAAATGATCGTCGCACCAGCGGGGTGAAACCTTCGTTCCTCATAGCTAACCTAGGACTAGACATCCCCGATGAAGTGATGTCGCACCTTGCCATCCGTGAGATGATTCTAGCAGTTACAGATACTTAACTCATCAGAGAGCAGCCTTTATCGTACTCTTTGGCCAAGTACGGGAGGAAAACGTATATACTTTGTACGCACATGAAGTCGGCGGGAAGAAACGGCAGAGGGAACTACATACATATGTGGCTTCAAACTGCAACCAAAGCGGAAAAAGGGCGCTGACTAAGGCGCCGCGCCCTCCAAGTGGCTGTGCTTTTGGCACAGCAACCTCTTCAATACTACTGTAGAGACAAGTCGCTTATATTCCCCTATAGCGAGGCCAGTCTTATATACTACCCTACTGTATTAGCGTAGCTAATCAATAGAAGCTATTAGGGGACGCACGGCTCCTCGGCCATGTGTGGCTTGTACATGCACGTGATTATATCACGTGCTGCTTTCCAACAACTACCAACCTGTCCGCAGTACTTACATCACTCAGATACGGTGCATGTCGTCGTGAAGTGGATCAACGAAGCCAGGCAAGAGCAATTCTGGTTGAAAACAGAAACCCGAGCCAAGACCCGTCACCCGAACACCGCGTCTTACAGATGCCATCCGGTCTAGAGGATCTGGTCTTTCCGAATCTCTTTCCGAATCTTGCTCATCACTCGAGAGTCATTGATGTATGTAGACAATGCTTATTGTCAGCGGCATCTGTGAGTCATCGTTTGAAATTGTGTTCATATTCGATATTAAAGCGTCGTCCAGACCGAATCATTACTTATATAATAAGTTTAACCCTGTCTTAAGATCAAGCATTCTAATGGTAAAATTTCCTGTGTCGAATTCCCTAAGAGGCTGCACTGATTGGAGATTCAAACAATTCAATTCAGCCCC
Source organism: Austroboletus eburneus (assembly GCA_038090175.1). Lineage (NCBI taxonomy): Eukaryota > Fungi > Basidiomycota > Agaricomycetes > Boletales > Boletaceae > Austroboletus > Austroboletus eburneus. The sequence continues at coordinate 1,828 of JBBPMF010000315.1, read as the reverse complement.
TTCCTGAAAAATCTCCGATTCATCTTGCCTCGAGGAACAGTAGAATGGAATCGTGCGTTTTTGTGTCGTCTCCTTGAGGCATCTGTGGTTGAATCCACTTGTAGATATCGAGAATTGCTTGGGAATGGTTATCATTATCACCCGTTCTTGTCCACACCATGATTGATGGAACCGTAGCTAAAGACTTCACTCTGACATATTTCCTTCCCTTAGCCATTTCGTCATATGTCGCCCCAGCTCGTTTAAGACGTACAGCTGTTTTGGTCCAACCCTGTTCCAGTCTTCGGATTCGTGCTGGTCAACGTCTGAATAAATACAGAAAATTTCCTCATTGCACTCCGATAATGTGGACATTGCATGCGAAGACACTGGAGGAACGGATGGTATGGATATGAAATGTACGTCTTTTTCTTGGGTTTCATCTTGGCAAGTCGTTGTTGTCTACTATTATGGCTAAAATCTTGTATGGCGACGAGCAGGTTCGTTGTGATGATGTCACCCAGTGCTCCAGGAGCTGGTGCAGACATCGGTGGCTGGGTGGCAACGACGACGACCCAACGCCTCTGCCACCTGGATTGTTATTAAAGGCCTGCTCTCCGACTCCGATCGGCACTCGCTGACCTAGCCCTGTACCGCTCACCAGACCGATAATGAGTATGTCGTCTCGTTTTGTAATTTTGGCTTCGACTTATTCATGTAGCAGTTTTTAACAAATCTTCTGCTTACTAAACGATTAAGATCAAGTGGAGGAGAACGGTGCCCTTGGCAATCTATGATAACGATTGGCGAGTACGCGGACACGAGTTCGGTCGTGTCACTATGCAAGTTGATGTCCACCCGAATCTACAAAAGTGTGTCGTATAATATGTTCGCACTCGTCCTCCTGTCTCAGTGAATAGATCACTTGCTATACGAACGACCCACTGGCTTCAAGTTGGTATCTGACTTGGGCGACTCGGTGCCATCTTTCCTCGGGCTGAACCGTAGTAAACGTACTAACGATATATGCACCCCTTAGCTGGACATGTAAGCGTGTGCAAGTCTGGGGCTGACCCGTCTAAAAGGAGGAACGGTGGGGCAAACCAATTTTTTAAGTAAATGCCAGCTGGTCACCAAACTCAGGATGTCGCAGTATAAATACGCAGGCGTCGATATTCCGCAACGGGCGGTGAAGTGTCAGATCGAGAAATTGGGTCGATACATGATATGTGAGAAGGTCAGTCAGTTGAAGGCGCGCTTCTCGAAGCCGGAAAGCCTCTTTGACGCGCCTGCAATGGAAAAAAAAAAAAACACCAACAGGGGCTAGATAGACAGGCAAAAACGAGTTTGACTACAGGTTTCAAACGGCAAACTTGATGAGCAGGCGCGGCATGGTGCATCCCGTTCGAGAACTCCAATCCTCGAATATACACAATGAATGTCGAAAATTTCAAATTCGGAACGTATGTTGACTGAGGTTGATCGAACTGATACCACTGCACAATGGTTTTTCAGATCCGAGAACTGAGACCTTCCATTGTTGCCGCTCGGTGGTTTCGGAGCCATTTCGGAAATGCTGTGGGTTCAAAACTAATAAAAGGCTCGAAGACAAGAAATTTCTCGACCGTATGGACTCGTATATTGCCACAGTGATGCACCCAATTGTTACCGACAAATCCACCGTCCAGATCACTGGAGTCAATGGTCTCGAGAAAAATAGCGGACACGCTCGACTCTTCATTCCGAACGTGCTCGCTAGGTGGCCCTGGCCGCGCCGGATCAACCCACATTACGCCGTAGTCAAGAAGGAAGCGGATGCTTGGGTGACAAGTTTCCAAGCGTTCAGCCC
>JBBPMF010000314.1:0-33771 GCA_038090175.1 Austroboletus eburneus | reverse complement strand
TAGCTTAGACCTCAGTTCGAATATCGATTTAATCACCCGCTTTACTCCTCCGCCATTGATCTCGCATCGGCGTTCTCTCGCCTGAGTCTAGACGACTCGCCTCCGACCCTCCGACCCTCCGGCTTCCATCCCCCTCGTAAATTAGCGACAGCGGACTCGAACAAGGGCGCACCACATAAGGTGAAGCCGAAGTCGCTTTCCAAACTGTACACCTCCGGCGTTCCGGAGATTCGTACCCGGACCTCTGCGGGACCGGATTTAACAGAGATGCAGCCATGTCATTGATATCACAGCCATGGCTTCGATGACAATGAAGCTGTGATGACGGACAGGACAGGGTGTCAATACTGTCAGCACACCAGCAACAACACAATGACCACATTCCAGCTCTGACAACCACCCCATGTCAAGGGTACTGTGCCATCCCTACTCGCACATCTGCTCTGCTTGTGGGCTCTTCCAGTAGCTCATATGTACTTGTTTGTCACCATCACACATTAGTTGCAAAATAAAAGATTACTTACCACATTGTATGGCTGCATTGGGCCAAATCGAGTCTCTATTCATGCAAGAGGAGCGTGAATGTACTATGCATTCTTCAACAGTTAATTTAGAAGCCCTCAAGCTTTTATTTAAATTTCGAAGTTAGATCATACATGAGACATGTGGCTGACCCAGAGGTTCACTTCCAAGGTAATTTTTAGTTTAAATACTAGTCAGTAGATTCATGTGTAGTAAGGAAGCACATGAGCTGCAGGTACAGAAAAGTGGATCAAGAATCATTGCCAAGCGCTGCAGGGAGCCTCTGGAGAGTATTGGACAGGGGCATTGGCTGATAGGACATACCAGTGTGCATACCATCCAAAGGCCGAGCAAGCAAGTCACTGAAGTATCCCCGTTGCTCACCACCCACCTCACGGAACTCCCCACCAAACTCTTGGGAGTCTACATAGCCTGTGCCCATTGGCATGTTTTCGCGTGGCATGATGAACATCCCCTGATTGTATGGTTCGTGCATGTAATGGTGAGCACTGCTGTCATGGTATATCCCTCATTGTGGGTCCAGTGTTATGTTGTGTGGAGGAGGGATCCTGGAATGAGGACCCCCGTAGTAGTATGCCAGATACTGCAGGTGTTGAACATAGTTACTCCTGGGGAAACAACCATTTGCATTGACCACAGGCTGCAGTTGCTCATGCTGATACAGATGGTGCTGCCTTCCTGGTACTTGGTAAACATCTCGGGACTCCATCACAGGATTCAACACTACATGAACAGGCACAGGCATGGAAGACTGAGCAGGAACTGACAGAGCTGTGACATCTTGAACTGGCACATTCAGCATGAGTGTTAGTGTGGTTGAAGCCAGTACAGGTGATGAAACTTCAGGTTGCAGCAGAGGCTCAGGAACCGGTGCTGGTGAAGGGTGGAGGGAAGGAGATGTCAAGCGAAGTGGATTTGGAGGTTGTCTGAGCCAATCCTGGTTTCGAGCTTGCTGCTTTGGCGAATGTGAGGGGGGGGAGGGTCCGAGATGTTCAAAGAACCACCAGGACGCTTCTGGAGGGACTTGTAAATGGCATCCTCAACATTTGAGCTTCTTGGCAAATCGCTACTTTGGAACACATCCAAATCCTCAACTGCCACCGCCTTTTTCAGGCGCAGCTTGGAACAAGCTGCAAATGTCATCAGTTGGCCAACAAGATGCATTCAATTTGTAAATGCTCACATTTGGACTGTTCAATGGCAACTTTGTGGTCCAAAGATACCTTGTCCTCCTTGTCAGAAGACACAATAAATTTCATGGAGTTTGGCATTTTCTTGACACATTTAGTTCTTGTTGCAGTGCACTTTCCTTTTTCGAGGACAACACCAGTTCGACTTCCCTTGCCCTTTTCTTGCCAGGTCATTGAGCTGGCAGCACGTCCACTTTGCATTTCTCATTGCTACTGTCTGGCGAGCTTGACTCCGAATCACTTGATTTGGCAATATGTGCTCTCTTCTGTGCTTTACTGGCATGATTGAGTACAACCTCTGCTAAATTATCCATGGCAGCAGGTGGAGAGGAGCAATCAGTAATTTCCAGTACAGATGGATGGCAGTCACAGCGTGTTGATGAAATGTCCAGTTTGGTTGAATGTTTGACTCAGGTAGCAACTGCGCTGTGTATGAAGTGAGGAAGGCTGTTCGCATCGGAAGTCCCATTTGCAAACATACATTGCCCACAAGCCTCATGGGAGCTACCTGGAGGTGCTTCTCTGATTATCACCGGGGCCTTGTTTTCAAGTATCTTGCCTGATCAAGAAATATCAGTTAATTACTATGTTTATGGAGTAAAATGACTCACGCAGTTCCCGTTGATCTACACGCCTAATTGTAAGCCTTTTTGTTTTGATGGCTAATAATAGCTGCCATTTTTCTGAGAGAGTGAGATCATTGATACCCTTCATATGTGCATTCGGGTTCTGACATTGGCCTGGCATAAGGACATCATGAGGATAACCTTCAAGTATCAAAGACTTGCTGGCAAGGAAAGACAGCAGTATTTTCCAAGGGAAATTGTTTCCCTTCAACTTGCTTGTTTCAACACCACAAGCCTCTACCCACATATGTGAGTTTCTTATTAATGAAATTACACTGGCAAAACACACCAACGAGCCTTGTGAGGCACTCCTTGATATGAACAGAGGGGTCCCCTTCATTCATTGATGATTCCATATCAGATGACAATGCTGCATCTGGAGAGCGATTGGCAGTGGGCAATGGCAGTGTAGTACATTCTTGCTCACAGTTGGGCTGCTTCAGTCGGATTGGGGCACCTCCACCATCATTCAAAGCAAAGCCATTGAATTCGGGGAAGTGTGTTTCCTCATTTTCATCACTTTCAGCATTAAATGCATCGTCGACAACATGCAAGGAAGCTGCATTACTAAGCACTCATTAGTATAGTGAGACAATGTCACAGTCCAAGAACCTACTACACGTGAGCTTTGAGATGGCCAATGATAGTGTTGTTGTTCACCCTACATTGTATACTCCAAAACTGCACAAGTATCAAAATTTAGCAACAAAAAAGCAAAGATTTGTGGGTACCTTCTTATCTCAGCAGTCCCCACTGTTGTGTGTGCATATGCTAACGACTGGTCTTCATTCATGATACTCTCACACATGACCAATGCAGCCTCAAAGCCATGCTTTGCGGCAGTGGTGTCCAGCTATTAGGGTTGTCAGTGATAATCTGGTGTTAGGGTGCATGACCTACAATATGAAGAAGTTTGCAGCGGATCCTGTGGAATGTGTGATCCCATTGAGAAATTGTCTGATCCAGGGACTTCGTCATCTCGGTGAGTTCAAAGACCTCGAGAGCCTCTTTCCAAGTCTTGCCTTGGTCCTTCACAAACTCTTTGTAGCAGCGGCTCATCAAGCTGGGTGTCCCTGGAAAAAAGGTGAGATTCATCCTATTAGAATGTGAACTTGTAGATACCTGGATCACTGGACCCCATGCCCACATGCTTGCATTCCTGTTGCTCATATGCCTTGAAATATGACTGATAGATATTCCAATGATTTGGTCCATTGATGACTCAACCGTGACTTTTGTGCCAGCTTTCTGTGATCTGCTGGAGTGATAATGATGTTTGCGATGCCACCTGTTTAAGGATAACATTCAGCTCTTGGTAGCCAAACTCAAGGATCTGGAGCATCTCACCTGATCTTCAACCACAAGTAGGAGTGGAAAGATCAAAACCCTCGGAATCTTGATCTCCAGCCAGATCAGCATCAGGAATGTTTGCACTCAAGGAAGGGTTGAGCATGATTGATGAACTGACTTTGCACATCGCATTTTGAGGAGTTGGCAGAATGATGTGAGTAGTTGGTACAATGAATGGGCGAACAGTAAGCAAGGCCACATCATCTGAAGGGCCACCAGTTTCATTGTATGAAAATGTTGGCAGTTCATCATCTTGAGTCAATGCTCCAGGATTATATGGACTTGGGGTATTATATAATACTGGAGATGGAGGACACAATGTTGGCCCAGAGAGTTGATGTGGACCCGAAGGCTGAACAGCAGATGGAATGGAGAGCTGTCGAGGAAAACAGATGGCTGCTGAGGATGAGAGGATTGTCAAGGAGGAACAGAAGGTTCCCAGGGAGGAATAGAAGGCTGTTGCAGAACAGAGGGCTGGACAGAGGACTGACGAGAGACAGATAACTGATGAGAGGCAGATGACTGATGAGAGGCAGATGTCTGACAGCTTAGAACAGATGGCTGGTCCGATTGCCCTGGAGGCACTGGGGATAAAGCACAGGGAGCGCGAGAGGGCTTTTCAGGAACATGCACCAAGTCATGGGCAGGAGGAGGCTCTGCACCAATGCCAGAGACTAATTTGGCTCATCGGCTTTAAGCCCCTCATACCAAGCCACTGTCATGTTGTGTAGGTTTTAGTGAAGTCTGCAACCTGGTGGGGGTCTCAATTACAGGGCTAAGACTGCAGTGGCCACCGCCAAATTGCTGTTGCGGACACGTATGTCTCTCGACATTGGGCTGACAGCCCAAAGAATTTTTCACCATATGCTCTGATAGAAGTCATTAGTATGAACATGAAAGACATCAGAAAGGACCCATGGACAGAACAGAAATATTGAGCAAAAAATTACACTGGCGATGAAAGGTAAGTGGGCTGTGAGGAGTAAGATGCAAATAAACCACCCTATGGTGCTCACGACGAGCTCTTTGAGGCCATCAGTAGTAGATGAACCCGAGGATATGGTTGACTGGGAAATCGAAGATGTATCAGACAGCCTGAAAAAGGACAGAGTGTTAGAATGAAGTGGATTGGAGAGAAGGAAGTCCATAGTGGATCTACTTGCCTGCACAATTAGCAATGATCAGCTGGTCACCATGGTGAGCACAGGAAGAAAAACTTGCCAATTGGATCAAAGGTTGTCACACCCATCTCCAGTTCCTCCATGATGACCTCAAGGTGGTCTGTTCCACCCAATGCAAAAGTGGGTGACTACACAAGCTAAAGTGTAAGGAGTCAGTCGTGCTGCAAAATTGACAAAAATCAGGTATAGTCGACTTTTTCATAAGTTTCAGAAGACCAGATCACAGGGTTTGAAGGCGAAACTGAAGATCCATCGACTGGCCTGAAATAAGGAATGAGAGAATGCAGAGAAAGAATTACCTAGTTAAAATTATGTGGCATGAAGCCCTGTTAAGCCTCTGGAGCCTCATGGGAGATGCAGTGTCAAGCCTCCGGATCCCAATTGGCATACCAGTCTGGACAGTCGGTGAGCCAATCAGAAGAAGAATAACGGTCAAACTAAAATGATGAGTGTTGTAAAAGGCACAAAAATATGGCAACTCGCAAGGGAAAGCTTACATATATCATATGAGGTTTTATTTGGTGGCCTCTCCATCACATGTTGCAGTCTTTAAATATAACATAGATTATGTTGGACCATACTTGATCATCGTGGTACTATATGCATGTACTAGAGTTAGGTGTCACCTATTACGAACCTCACACAGTCCTTGCTAAAGATGATGACTCTCACTGCAAAGAAAGCTGCATGTCTGACACAACAAAGAGCTTACAGCCAATCCAAAAAGTATGTACAAACTTGAATGCTTTAGCATGACATCGCAGGCAGACTTGCACTTTGGCCATCTCTCAAGCACATGGTTCACAGCTGCACGATGAGAAGACACAGAGATGGTGGAATGTCTGTTGCACTGGCAGGCATATGTCATATATTCAAGACACAATGAATTGGTACAACTGTGGGGAGGAAATAATCTGTATTCATGCTACAGCAGTGCTAACCAACAAGGATAGATAGTACTGCAATGTACAGATAGTATCAGAATGCTTTCATGTCTCCCTCATGCAGACCAGTAATGTCAAAGCCTTGAAAGGTTGCAGCTATGACAGCAAGAACCCACAAGCCACAATCAAAATGATTTGTTTGCAAAGGACCAATCTGCACCCATGCAATTAAGTGAAGACTAATTAGCGATAACGAGAGTCAAATTACTTATGGCAAGGGGGCAAGCGATCCAATCAAACGTCTGCAGAATAATGTTAGGGTGATGCCTGTATGCAAGTTGTAGCAGCCGGGAAATGAATTTCATAATGTCCTGTAAAGATATGAGTTGGTGAGAACAGGTGCAAAGAACAGAGAAAACTCACTGGAACGTTGGTGTCCCATGGATGCTGTTCCGCTAAGCTATCAAAAAGGTAAAGTTCCTTGCATCTGAAGTGCAGAATGGACAGAACCCAGTGTCCAGGATGATGGATCGGGAGAATCCATATGTCTTTTGTCCAGTAAGAATTGTGGCACATGCACCTCCACAATTCTTTGTCGGTAGTGCCATACCGAACTTGTGGTAAATCATGAGTCGAAAAAACTGCAAAAGAATTGGCATTGTGAGGTTGAATGGAGGAAAATAGAAGGGGAATACAGCTGTTGATGCAGATATCATTGAGGCAAGCAGTAGGGGACTTGAGCAGCTTGATGTCGCAAACATCAAACATAATTGATGAAAAGCCATCTTGAGGTGGTCGGATTCTCCTAGAAAGCAGGCCATCATCGATATTTGAGGTGCTTTTGGATGGTGGCACAGTCGGATCAACAGTGATATGCTAGAGTGTATCAGTAAAACATACTGAGGAAAAGAGGATTGCAACTGTACTGGAGGAGCCTCCCAGATGATGCATGCACAGTGATGCAAAATCTCTTCGTCATCAAGATTCTCTTTATCAGGCCCCAAATCTTCCTCTTGCAGGTAGTCCATGAGTGTCGTGTTGAATTTGTCTTCTGCCAACTCCACCCGAGAATCTAGAAGCACAGCATCTTTTTCAGGTGTGAGATCCAGGCCTTTCATGATTGTTGGTTTAATCCAAGTGAGCGACATTGATGGAGCTCTGCATTCAAGAGTCATTGCAAGGGAAACAGCTTTCTTTGTCTGGCTTTCAAAGTGAGCAGCTGAGAACAAGGGGTTGATCCATCAAGTACCAAGGCTAAGGTGATGCTCACAATGTTGTTGAAGGAAAGGAGAAAAAATATCATCTGGGAGCATGAGATTGGGAAGGTAAACTTTGGAGATGGACATACTAGCAGAGGCATGCAAGGAAAGCTCGATGGCAGTCAATTCCTTGCCGTACCAGTGACCCATGTTGTCGGCTTTGACTTCTAGGTAACATTGCTCTTCAAAGCAACGATCATTTTTCAGCATACCACGAATCCCATTGAGAACATCACAGTCTGTCAACCAAAGTGGAAGAGCCCCAGGGGATGGAGTGATCCAGATGTCCTCCATTAGCATCTGGTCTGCACATAACTCTGCAAGTTTCATTGGGAGAGGGTTGGGAAGGGGAATGGCCCATGAGAGTTCATAGAGCTCTGAAAGCTGTTCGCAGTATGTGTTGAACTTGTGGATTGCACTCATTAGAGTGGGCTGATGTTTGAAGATCGCTTTGCAAGTCTGTTGATGGAGTTTCGTGCCTGGTGATCTATTAATCCGATGTAACAGGACAGTAGATTTGGTTACCGAGAGGTTTTTGTCCACCACCGATGGCTTGATCTAACTTGTTCCATTCGAAGAAGGAGCCTATTGCCTGTTTGCATATGTTGATCTTGAGGTCACGTGCTAAGATTAGCACCCTGACAAAGTCAAAGCCAATACCTTTAAGCTCCGGAAATTGGTCTTTGACATTGAGCGAAGCATATAGGGCATTGACCTTGTTCATTAATTGGTCATAGGTCTGTTCTAAGCCATCGAGTGCAGCAAGTGACTCAGATGCCACAGAGTCCTTCTCAATGACACTTCTGGCTGCCTGGAGTACTTTGTTGGTGGTGTCGAGGTCAGATTGGAGAGTTATTACAGTATTCAATTGTTTTTTCAGTTGAGTGGGTGCATCTGCATCATTAGACAATGTCAGGAGGTTATCAAAAACATAGACATTCATGCATGTGCATGTATGGATAGCTGAGACTCTTTCTGCAAGGACCACTGCTCCCTGAGTCAGTCGATGGCATACTTGCTATCTTCGATTTCCTGCTTGGCAGCACTTCCTTGTTTCTGAACACCCCGATGGAGGTGGTGCCTAATCCAATTTTCTAGATCAGCTCGCATCTCATGAGCGACAGTGGCTGCTTGGTGATCAATCAACCATATGCAGCATTTTCTCTGTTCAAATGGGTTGGTAAGGAAACTAAAATGGTAAAAGAATGGATTACCAACGAAGAACGCTCAATGCCGATCAATTGGATGAGTCTAAACCACAGTTGTTCAGTGCCTTCTCCATCTGAGAGGCCAAGACCCACAGTCAAATGAGGGTTATAAATCAACTGGCACGCCTACTCATGGCCATAGGCATGCATCACCGTAGTGGCGAAATGTAAGCAGCAGACAATGTCCACACCAAGAATATCATGCTGCGATAAAGTGTAAGACTGGGGAAAATAACAGGTTCAATCTCACCTTAGATATGATTCTGGCTGTTATGCAGCCAATGTCATAGAATCCCATAACAGTTGCTTGTGCAGGAAGGAGTGAAAAAAGATGTTGAATGAGGGCAAGCACATACTTCTGTTGTTCTCTGGGAGTATCAATATTCGCGAAGAAGAGGGGGATGTCATGGTGACAGATTAGTGCCATGATCCCCATATCATTGAAGCTATTCATGGCAGCTTTTTGTTTGTTGCCATCAGCGGCTTCATAGGACGTCTTGCACAAATCAATTGCTTCATCTGGAAAGGATTTCCAGTAGGCTTTGGCTGGCTTCTTGCATTGCTTCTGAATGTGATTGCCCATTGAGTTGACTACCTCTTTGGGAAAAAAATATGCCAGATTGTGGAAGGAAGGGCAATTGCCACTAGATTGATAATGGCAATGGTGGAAGTTGCCATCCATGGTAATGTGAATATCACCGCCCTTATCAAGAGGCCTTCCAAATGAAGTGCCTTCAAAGCACGCTGGACAACGCTGAACCAAAATGGAAGTACACCTCTCAGGGAGCAATGCGAGGTCGTGAGAAGGAAGGGGTTCAGAAGGGCTTAAAGGTTTGGCAGGACTTGATCCCGTGGTACCACGCACTTTCAGTGAGGAAGCCTGATCTCGAGATTCTTGAATTGCATTGTTGATCTGTCTGTCAACTTGTACTTGCAGAATATTGTACCACTGGACAGCAGCAGTGAGGCTGTGGCAAAAGGGCTCCTGGATGGATTCCCCCTGGATGTTTTGAGTGTTTGTCTGGTAATAGTATACAATTACGCACCTTCTGGTTCACCATGTGGAAACCATGGCAGGTATAGTGTGTGTGAAGCGCAGCCGCAAGTGCATTTATGGCACCGCACAAGTACTCGAATAGCACCCGATAGAGGCTGAGTAGATCGAGTGATACTGCCATGCAAGGTTGAGATGGAGATGTAGGGAAAGCTCCAAACTGAGCAAGAACTTGAAGCAGTGTGGAACATTGGCAGCTGATTACTTCAATGGTCTTGAAATCTGGTAAAGTGGATTGGTTATTTGACATAAAATGCAAGTGAAGAACATACAATCAAATAAGAGGCAAACAATGTTCATTTTTTTGGTTCGCATACATCTTGTTTACAGAGGCACAGGGAAGACAGAATGGGCCCGAAAGGTTTGCCAAGAGTGTGGTTATAGTAGTGCAGGTATGGCATGACTAGAGTCGGGATTGCAGACTTCCATGCATTATAGAGGTGCTCAGCTTATACATTGGGGTTGACTCGTCACACACATTTGGGAGGCAGAACATCAACATCAGGGATTTGCTTGAGTTCAATGTCAGGAGGGTGGAAATGAGAACCACTAGAATCAAAATCGAATGAAATATCTTCATTGCTCAGGCCAGCAACATGATGGGTGCATAGACCATCATTGAGTGTTGGGACTGGTTCAGTACCAATGGCCTCTGTGTCGTGTTTGTTGAGTAGCACCTGAAGCTGTCAGACATGTTTGCAATGCTGAGTATATTGGCCAGGAATAGAGACTACTCGTTGCATTTTGTGCTTGTCTCGTGATCGCTTAGGACTTGAAAAATGCTGGCCAAGGCCAGTTGTGGAGGGTTGGGTACTGCGTGTCCCCAGTCAAGGGGTCATGTCACACAGAAAACAATCTGAAGAAAAGAAAAAGAATGAAACAAAACATAGAAGGGGCAGATTTTACCAATGGTTAAGTCATGGCAAGTTCATGGAAGACCTCCTGAAGGAGGCAACAGGGACTCCTTGAGGGCAGTGCAAGAGGTACATTGGGGTGCATCCAGAGGGCAACAAGGTACTGGGGAGGCACACGGGAAGCTAACTGACTCCACCAGATGTTCTATTTTTAGAATCCCACGTGGCCAGATCTGAGAGATATATTATTTCCAACATAAAAAACTGACCTCTGAGGCATCTATAGGCACCAAGGATGTAATGCCTGAGGTGCCCCAGATCACCTCACACATTGGGAACTCCAGAATTTTAAGCCCCTCAAAATATAATTGAAAATTAAATTAGACAATAAAATAAAATAAGTGCTGCTTTTGTCAGGCTTAAAATATTTTACAACAGCACCCCCAGAATCTATCCAGATAAGATAATATGATATTACATATTCTGAAACTCAGTATAATAATTAATTCAAACCAACTGATAAGTTTATCTTTTGTTATTAGTTAATTGTAGCTAGATAATATAATATTTTGGCGCATGTTTTATTGTTATTGACATGATATTATTCTGCATTTGATATTATTAATTTTTGTCTCAGGCTTATAAGGCAATTAGAAAAGTATTTTTTTTATTGCAGCATTTAAGTAAATGGGCAGAAGGTGGGCAGAATGCGGCAATATGGCAGGCACACACTGGGCATTGGTTGCCCGCTTAGACTGAGTGTGCCACCTGGTATTAGCTGTAATACAACAATGTGATATGTACATATACATTCATAATACATTTTTCAGTACATACAATGCGGGGGAGACAAGAGTTAAATATACTTCTCAGGTTCTGAGGAGTGGCCAGTGGAAAACTCTATCAAGGTATTTCATCACATCTGTTGTCAGTGTGATGTTTGAGTGAATCTGCACAACTAAAGTTTTTCCGACAGTACTGGCATTTGTGTAGTACTGGAGAGGCAGCATGTACCGTTTCATAGTGTCATCGGTGATCGTGCAAGTGTGTAAAGGAGCAATCGCAGAGATTGCACAAGTAGCATTTGCCAGTGGTGACAACAATTGTGCCAGTATGGGTGTTGGGGAGTGTGTGATGATGATGGGGAAACCCAGTTACATAAGATGTACTGCTTCTGCCATTTGCTCCAGAGGTGTGTATCATCGATGTGGGAGGTGCATGTACAACACACTGTGTATTGGAGGACATGTGATAGTAGGATTCCACAGTCAAGTGAGAGCATGCTGGTGAAGTGGATCCTGTTGACGAATAGAGCTGGTAAGTCTGAGATAGGGTGGGAATGAACTGCTGCTGCTGAGCAAGATGGGGGTGGTGTCGAGATGCCTGGCCTAGGTGGGGTGATGTATATGAGCTCAGTGGGGAATTAGTAGAGTGGTATTGCTCGATGGCAGCTCCCTGAGCAGAGGTTGCATAATAGGAGCGATGGTTGTCAGGTGGGCTATATGTGGCATATGATGTGTATGGGTACTGGGTGAAGTTTAGATGTGCTGTGATGGCAAAATACTTCAGTGAAAAGAACTTGAATGGCACAAGTGATGCACCCATGGATCCAGCGGACAAATGGGATGCCAAGGTGACAGTGCGGTATGGCATGGATAAATGGTGGTGGGACTGATCTGCATAGGACGGTGCATAGTCGGTGGGTGATTGGGGTGAGTGGGCGGAGGGATGAACTTGGTGAGCAATGGCGTGGTGGTGGCACTGCATTGGAGGACTTGGAGGAGGGCAGAGGACTGGACTTGAAAAGAGAGCTTGAGACAAGGGAATATTACATATGAAAATGTTGTTGTAATAGGCTGGGTGTCACCTGCTATTGCATGTCTTAGCAACGTACCTTAATGAAGTGTTACTAAATCATTACCTCTCAGAGTATAGTAAGGCTGGGATGAACTACATGCCCTAAACACTATGGAGAGTCATATTCAACACTAGTAACATATACTAGAGACATGTACAAGACCTCGGGAGTGGTCAGGACATGCCGAAGAAACTATCTGAAGGGTCAGAACAACTGCGCAAATGGCCAGAAGGCAGGAGCCAGCAGGACTCACTAGAAGGGGTCCAGGAGACCTGCAAGACTCGGGAGGCGATGTTGTCATGCCAGACAACATGCAGAGGTTCCATGGATATATCACATCAGGCCGAGATAGAGGCCCTGCAAATGAGAGGGTGCACAAGGCGAAAGTCGAGCTGGATGGATCAGACAGAGGGATGGCAGCTTGTACAAGTGAAAGAAATGTCCCAGAGGCTGCACAAATGCGCACGATGACAATACGAAGGCGCCAGATGGAAATATGGGCTAGGAGGTGAAAGGTGATGCCAGAGGTAACTAGAACCCTGAGAACAATGGAAACGGCGTCAATATTGGGAATCGATACCAGAGGTGGCTGATAAAGCGAACAGCGAGTGCAACAAGTCGAAGTGATTCAATCTAAAGGTGTTAGCCCAGACAGTGCAAGCAAAGGGTGATGGGTGCACCTAGGTTGCCCCTACCACCACAGAGCACTACCAAATGACCCATAAAACCCATGATCGAACTGTGTTGACGTGGCAAGCTGCAGATGCAGCCTAGAGAAGTTAATGGGTGGTCAAAGACAAGAGGTACTTATCAGATCAGAGGATTACATCCAGGCCGATCCAAGGAGCAACCATAGGGTGCAAGAGTCAGTGAAGTTGTTTATTACCCAGTGGAGGTGTGAGTAAACTAGGGGCATGGGCATATCTTTGATAATTCACAAAGAAAATCACTGTGAATATGTGCAGTTCTAGCGTGAAATGACAAGAACCACATACCTCTACCCGGCACATTGCTTTCACCGACAATCCTCACTGATGACAATCTGTGGAACCATGTAGGCCCTGTTTGAGAGTATTTAGAATGCATCCGCATCAATCAGTAGTCTACTCACTAACATTGCTATTTTTTTTACTATGGTAAAAACATGGTACTACCTTAGTGAGAGAAAGAAAAGGTGTTCATACACACTTGTTGGGTACTTATTGTGAATTGAACTCAGTCTGGGTGATGCCAGGGAAAAAGCCATGTGATCTTGGTGGACAAGATCACATGGTTTTTTCCCTGACATCACCCAGACTGAGTTCAATTCACAATAAGTATCCATGATGTGCATATGAACACCCTCTCTTTCCCCAATTGTAGTAGCATACAATTAATGTAGTACTATATCAATGTGTGCCATATAATGTGAAAATGGCATCAGTCCAAGTAAAAAATGACAGTAAGTCAACTACTGATTGATGCAGATTCGCCCTAAATCACCTCAAACAGGATCTACCATAGATAAATTGGTAATAAAACGACATATTTCTCAGTACATACAACAGACATGTGGAAAGGCAATAACTGGATACAATGGAAACTAATCCCCCAAGTGCTAATCCTGTGCAGAATCACAGATTAGATTGGTATGATCAGGAGCAAACAGAGAATTGGCATATCTTCATTAACAACAAAACAACAATATGCTTTGCTGAAAATTGCCAGTGAGTAAAGTGACACAGCACGCTCATTGGGCTCATAAGCTCCAGTTCAGCCTGCAGTGTACTGGAGTACAAGCTTGCCGGGAAGTGTGGGTAACATCTAAATGGATCAGGTATTTCTTTTTCCCGAGGATGATAGTGCTGGACAGCAAATTGGATATGGCCATTATTTTCAAAAATGTACTTGATTTGTCCAGGGACAGCGGGGCCAGATCAAGTGGCTGCAGGGTAGAATAACACCTGACTGTTTCCAATGTGGGTGACATGCCAGCTGTAAATCACACCACCCAAGGTATATCGAGCATGAAAGACTAAACACCTGAAAGAAATCAAAGCTGCGAGATCATGTGGGACAGCCCACGACTCTTTGTCGCCACTTCCTGCTGTCAAGAGTACAGGCCCGCCAGTAACATACTTGTCAAACAGAATTTTACACTCCTGTATTGCCAGAGGGCATTTTGATCATGAAAACCAGCACTTGAGTCTAGATCCTTGAATGAAAGACTGTAAAATTGTCTCTTCATATTTGCCTAATGATGTCAACTCAGTGGATGAAGTTGGATACTTCAGATGGGCTGACTGATTTTATGGTTAGTGGGTAATCACTGTAATTGACCAATCAGACACTCAAAGGGAAAGCACCACCAAGATTGCATGGGCCCGAAGAGTTTAAGATAATCGTGTATGTGACATGCCATATGGCCATTTGGTCACAAAGAAGCATCTGATAAGACCTTATTTTCAACTATAAGCTGTAATATGATACAGTAAAATGTGTACTCACATTTTTCAGATCTGCAAGCCATGCTCAGATACACATACTATATGCGTTCATGCATGATGTGGTTATGACCCAATAACAGGCAATCTGAATGGCAGAAACAAGCTGCATAGTGTGGTCCAGAGTATGTCATAGTTGATCTGCTGCCTCTTGTGATGAGTGCTGCGATCCTTCTCCCCAGAGGCTAATCAGTGCCAATGGTAAATAGACAGTAGCCAAGGTTCACCATTCATCAGCTTTAAGGATACCTGCTCTAGCTTCACTAAAGTTCTTCAGAACAGACCTCAGCCAAGATGGGACGTTGCTACACTTTATGACTTCTTGGATATGCTGCATAATTTGAGGACTGGAAGTGTATACGCACACAGGAGCTACCATTGGCTTGAACCAGTGCTGTCTAAATTAAATGCGGGATTACATGGCTCATAAATAATACACATACCCATTCGATCAATGCTTTAACCCAGTACACTTTGTGAACTTTTTTCCCTGTAAAAGATAAACCAAGACTACTGGACACAAAACGCAGAGCTCTGATGATATTTTTGTTCATCAGCTTGCATTCGAGTGATTTGAGGTGTTGCTCAATCGAGCTATCATCGATGGGGGCATCAATAGCACTTGTAAGAAGGGAATGGATACTACCGATATGCTTTTGTCATTGGCACTAAGATTTTCAACACCAAGCGAAAAGGAGTTGGGAGATTGGAACGGTTCATGAAATGCTGGACGCAAATCTGATTCAGACTTGTATTTTGCTGCAGTAACAAATGTGAGCCCCAAGTATTCCCAAAAGTGGCTCTGCACCAAGCCCTTCAGCAAACAGTGCATGAAGTCCATGACTAACTGCTGGGCTGGATTCCAGTACGGAAGTTGTCAAAGAGTTGACCAATGTACTCCATGTTGAACAAATAACTGGCTCCACTCAACAAGTGACAATGCATCTCTGTAAGCTCTGGCATAAGTGCACAAGACATCTTTGTCATGGAATCTCCAATCATCCAATTCAAAATCCGATCTACCAAGTGTAGACAAGTGAAAACAGTGACAGGTACTACAATAGAAATGGCTACTAGTGCCAGCTAGCTGCACTGTTTCTCTGGCAGCTGGGAGATCACAGACAACACAAGCAATTGCAGATTGAGTGAGGCGGCTTCTGTGGGAGGCTGTGCGAGAGATTTGGATGCCCCTTTTCCAGCTGTCCAGTAGATCATCAATCAGTGAGTCAAGGAAGTAGTTTAGCCTGTCACCCGACGGCTTCTGTGGACCGGGGATAATGCCAGCAAGATACATATTTTCAGGTTTATATCGAATGACCAGAGGTAAATTCAGGCATGTGCATGAGATAATGCCACAAGAAGTTGTAGCATTACACTGAAGATTTTCTTTGACATTGAAGAAGTCAATATTCAAGGAGAACAAATAGCGGCCTTCACTTCCATGGTCTACAAATAGCTTTTGGCCACAAGGGCCCTTGAATGTGCATACAAATTGAGCGTCCCACACATCTTTGACTGCAGGAGTTGGTCTTGGAACACTCGAAATGAAACTATCACATGGTTTGTCCATGAGGTCTTCTAAATCAGGTCTTGCCAACAACCCTGCAAGATAATCGTGGAAGTGGTGATAAACAAAGGTCTTGATTGGAGTTTGGCAGTCTTGAGGATCACTGACAAGAATGGCACTGCAAATGTCGTCTTCCACATGGAGTCTGTTTATACAGCGAAGTGGATAGGAGACAACTCCCAATAAGATTTGTGGTCCATAAGTGCAACTGCATGAAGGACAGACTGCATAGGTAGTCATATGGCCTTCAAGATTAAATCAAGATAACATGGTCATCATAGTCTTTGGGATTTGCACGAGAGTCTGCTCACAAAGAGCGTTTGAGCCAGGTTGAATCAAATTAAACACAAGAGTAAGGATGATGGATACAGTGCCAAGTATGAAATTGCCACACGTGCGACTGAGACCAAAGAGGACCACCACGACAATGCCAAGAAAAACAGATACTTGGGATATTGCATCACAGTGGTCAATGGGGAGGTCAAAGTGGTGAGCTGGATAAAGTAAAAATCAGTGAATTGTCTGGTTCCAAAATCAGATCGAATTACAAGAATCATACTCGGCTACAGTCAGAGATCCGGTCACCTCAAAAGAAGTGAGCCGCATATCTAACTGGTCGCACAATGCCACAAGCTGTTTCCTCCGCTCAGTAACTGAGGTTACTTGTTGTTTCACATTGGATAAACATTGTTTAGCAGCCAACAGCTAAGAGCAAAGTCAATGGTAATCAGATGGTAATGGCGATGAAAGATGTCACTTTATTTGATTGACTTGAAACTCAATTTTATCCAGCACTTCGTGAGCAATCCTTGTATGACGGTGTCTTTCCTTCTGGAGACCAGAACTACTGTAATAATGTCAGGTCTGTTCACCACAGAAGAAAAACAAAACACACTCATATTCTTTCCTACCAGAGTCTTTCTCTGATGTAGGTGAAGGGCTGGTACATATTAGCAACAACAAAAGACAAATCAACTGGTGCACACACCTGTCCCTCAGGGAAGTATTGACAATCAAATTGGCTACTCTGTTGAGCGTCAGAAAACATCAAAAACAGACATAGACAGTGGCTCACCTGTTACTAGAGATCTGGTTGAAAGTACTAGCTGCTTCACTAACATCTGAAGACTGCACATCTTGACAAGAAGTTGAAGAAGCATTGGCAGATGTCAATAGGTCTCAAAGACAGACGAAGGGGGGCACTCACTTATTACCAAGAGAAATCCGTCCAATAGCATTAGCCAGTTCGTCAACATCAGGAGGCTGGAAATCATGAAGATCTTTGGCAGAGGACACCTGTGCTTGATATTCATTGTGAGATTAACTTGCTCGATTGGAAATCTAAATCAGGGCCATGGTCACGGAGGGAGGAGGCCAAAAGCGCAGCGGAGAGAGCTTCTAAATCAGACTGAGTTGTGGATGAGCGAGTTTGGAAGCGATTCCCTGAAAGGTAATTGATTGCAACAGATCAATTAGCCAGGTTAAGCACTGCTGTCCTAGGCTGAAGAACCTCAGGGATCGAGGTATTGTGGAGATTTCCACCGGGGGAGTGAGCTACATCAGTCTCGTCTACTTCGCAGCATACCGAACATAAGCACTGGTAATGTTCACTGCGTGCAGGCATGAGGAAGTTAGATGGTTCGGGATTTAGTAAGCTCACCTTATGTGCAAGATTCGACAGTAAAATACAAGACCTCTGTATATGAAACAATGGTATGACAACAGTTCTGGCTGGCAAAATACAACATCTAGTCAGATTGCAAGTTTGAGAATATAAGCAGCACAATCATACACATGGCGTATATCATGGAGTCCACGATTTGTAAGGTAGCAAATTATCCTTACTTCAGAGATACAAGACATCCAATCTGGGCACAAGGAAATGAGCTTCATTAGCTACTGTAATGATGGTATGCACGTCAGGCTATTTTTTAATGTTACCATATATGGCCCTGTTGGAGGTGATTTAGGGCAGATCCACATTTACTACTTGGACTGTCGACATACACAGGTGATGCCGTTTCCATATTATTTATATGACTTGTGTTACATTGTTACAGTACTACTACTATATCTTGGTTGGTGGGAGGAAGAGAAGGTGTTTGCGCTTACGTCGGTGGGTTTTTATTGTGAATCGAACTCAGCCCAGGCAATGCCAGGGAAAACCACATGATCTTGCAGACTTGGTTGTTTTTCTTTAGCTCGACCAAGTGCAAGATCACGTGGTTTTTTCCTGGTGAAAAGACCAAGGACTAGCTGTGTGGTTGCAACCAGGGTGTTGGATAGTAAGTGCGAGGTTTGGGTTTCGTCCCAAGGGGTCCCTAGTGGGTCAGGGAAGAAGTCCTGAGTGGAACTAATGAAGTCCAGGCTATCCGGATGGGTTCTGGAAGTCTGGAGTATTGAAATGGTGGTAGGAGCAGTCTTTTGAAGTTGGTTGATATAAACAGGTTGTAAGGAGTGTGGAAAGTAGATGTATTCCATGAAAGGATGGAGAGAGGTCTTCGGATGGTAGATAGTAGATGGGGGATTCGTCCCCCTCCTAGACATAGCTAGGTACAAGTATTTATAGTCTGGGCATTCCCAGGACTGTATACATATGTCAAACATATGCCAAAACATAGATAAAACATCAATAGTGAAAGAATAAAGTTGTTAAGGTAAGTTCGGAGTGCAGGAAACAGAAGTCCAGAAGACCGGTGTGTGGGAAAGAAGTACGCAGATAAGTCTGGAGTGTAGGAACAGAAGTGCAGAAGACCGGCGCATGGCAAAGAAGTCCGAAATAATAGAATATAAACCTAGAGCTGCTCAAAACTCTATACTGGCATCGCCCAGACTGAGTTCAATTCACAATAAGTACCCACTGATGTGCATGTGAACACCTTCCCTTCCTCCCACCAACATAGTACTATAATACCATGTCTTTAGCGTAATAAAAATACATTGTGAAAAATAGCAATGTTAGTGAGTCAACTACTGATATGATGTGGATGCGGATTTGCCCCTAATCACCTAAAACAGAGTCTATGGTAGTATGGAATGCCATCATTGAGGGAGGATCGTTGGTGAAAGCAATGTGTGTTGGGCAGAGGCGTGTGGTTCTTATCATTTCATGATAGGACGATCCAATACTATCTCTAGATTCCTCTGTCAAGACTTAAACTGCCTGAAGTCGAACATTTTCCTGGATAACAAGAATCACATACTATCTGAAAAAATCCTAGGTACATAAATTTTACAAAGTACACAGGTTCTAAAGGGATCAAACAGAGCACTTTGTTCTCGTCCTCATTCCTACTAGTTCACCAGAATGCACAGCTTCCATGCACTGTTTTTGACGGGACCTCGAAGATGTGTACTTTAATTGAATCTGAATCAAGTTGTGGACAGGCCAATATGCTCAAATATGCCGAGGTCAGGGAACTTGGATACTGCCTAGGATGTGTAAAGTAAGTCTATTTATGTGTGGTATTTGACTGCTTGCTTACCAGTTGTCATACCTGTTCCACTGCCTTAAGGTCTTGCCAGGTTCTGCATTTAGAGGTATCCAAGTGTTTTTTGGTAGCCTTGTGCACAAAATCCTAATTGTAGTGAGTGTACATTCTGTCAAGTGCTCTTATATCTTACCTTACCTTCAGCAATTTAAATCACTCGGCTCCCCAACCCAGCTTCTCTTCCAGGTTGTATTCTCCTTACCCTGGTCTTCCTGCTTCTCCAATTGGTTTAGGGATTTTTTGAATCCTGAAATCGTCCGATTCCAACATTGACAAACTACTGGTCTTGAAGGGTGAAAGGGACTGTGAACCTTCTTGTTCGGCATCAGAACCTTCCTGTTCAGCATCAGAGGCATTCACAGAAGCAGCGAACTTCACGCCTCTTGTAGCTATGGAGGTACTTGGGACAGGTGTTGGCACCTTTGATGAAGGCTTGCGTTTCCCAGAGGTACTTGGAACAGGCATTGGCACCTTGAATGAAAGCTTGTGTTTCCCAGAGGTACGTACTGCAAACCCTTTTTGATGAGCTTTTAAGAGCACCATCTCCATAGCTGCTGGTATGACTACACGGGATGTGGGCTGGTAAATGAGCTCTTCCTGGGATATCAGGAGGGGCAAAAGTGGTGGAGGTGTGACAATCTCTTGGAGTTGGGCATCTTTTTGCTTAATGGAATGCATATCAGATATGACCAAAGTACCATCATGGATGGTCTTATATTGCACTTGCTGAAAGGAGTTTATTCCTGCAAAACCTTGCACATGGAGACAGTACAGCGATTGTCAAGATTGAATAATTGGTTGGTATCCATCAGTATCCATTGCCAATGGCCAACAATTGGTCCGTAATGATGGCAGTACAGGAGTCAACATTGTCAAGATTGAATGACTGGTCCGTATTTGTCATCAGTTGCCCTAACTGGTAAATCTCTTCGGTGTTAGGGTCGCCAGGTTGTTAACAATTGGTCTGATGACGGCAGTACAGTTCGCCAACAATTGATCTCTAATGACAGCGGTATCAGATATGCACTGGAGCGGTCTATTGTCAGTCTTTCAGAAATAACAATAGAGAACTCAAGAGACCTCTTTAACTTTGTCATAGTTAAATACACACCTAAAATCTGCGACATCACAGAATTTGCACTCGCTCCTCACTTCAACAACATGGGTGTTATACACAGTACTTTTGACAGGCATGCTTCATGCTTCATCTCATCACCCTCACCCTCTGTCCATGCCTCAGCCTCATCTCTTGCCTTACCACCCTCACCCTCTGGCTCGTCCTTTGTCTCATTCTTGCTCTCATTATCTGTCTCAGGCCTGCCCTCTGCTGCTTCTTTGCCACCCTCATCATCTTCCTCTGCCTCTTGCTCTTCTCAGGCAGATCTTGATTCTGATGCTGCCAGTCTTACCTCACCACTGATCTCTTCACGTCACCCCTTGTCCAAGCATCAAGCTGAGGATATTTCAGATTTTAATGGTCGACTTGTTAAGAGGATCACCCTTGATTTTGATTCCTCTGGGCTTGCCTCATTGTCAATCTCTCCATCTAGGCCCTCATTCAAGTGCCAAGTAGATGGTACTCTGGATTTTAACAGCTGACCCACCAAGAGGGTCATCCTTGATTCTGATTCCTCTGGACTTGCCTCATGGCCGATCTCTCCACCTAGGCCCTTATCCAAGTGCCAAGCAGATGGTACTTCAGATCTCAATGGCCAACCTGCCAAGAGGGTCACCCTTGATTCTGATTCCTCTGGACTTGCCTCACTGCTGATCTCTCCACCTAGGTCCTCGTCCAAGCATCAAGCTGAGGGCACTTCAGATCTCAATGGCCAACCTGCCAAGAGGGTCACCCTTGATTCTGATTCCTCTGGACTTGCCTCACCGCCAATCTCTCCACCTAGGCCCTCATCCAAGTGCCAAGCAGATGGTACTTCGGATCTCAATGGTCAACCTGCCAAGATGATCACCCTTGATTCTGATGCTGTCGGTCTTGCCTCACCACCAATCTCTCTACCTTGCCTCTCGTCCAAGTGTCAAGTAGAGGATGCCTCAAAACTCAATGACTGACCTGCCAAGAGAGTCACCCTCAATTCTGCCAGTCTTACCATCCCTCCATCTTGAGTGATTGCACTGAGAACAGTTTTATGCAGAAATGAAACAATGCTCATTATATCCAATCGCAAAGTAAGTTCCCTGTTCCTGGACATGGCTGGGCTAATATATGACATCATTAAAAGTTTAAAAGATCAATTCTCTGATATATGCCTGTCAAACTTCTATACATGATTACAGAAGAACTCAAAGAAAAGTGTCTTCAGATACTCTCTCAAGTCTGCCAATGCTTCCAAGAGGTTGCTAGCACTCAATATTTGATCAAATCAAAGTTCTCTGTGATTGATAAGGATGGTTGGCTTATGATAGAAAACCAATGGTGTGAGGCACTCCTTGTCTGGAGGCGCACCAACAGTTTCAAACTTCCTGGATTATTTTGGCTCACATGTTTATATGATACTAGCGACCATCACTTGAAGGCTTTGGCACTGTTTTTTGAATCACTGAAGGAACTGGGGGTTATTCCCGAAGTCCGCCTTTCCCTATATAGAGGTCCAATGCGGGATTCTCTAGGATTATGCACACTTTTGGAGGCCATCAACCTATTGGGATGTTGCATACTCATCTGTAATGGCCACAGCTCCATAGCAAATCAAACTGGGATTATCAACAGTTGTCATAACACATGCGTGTGCGAAAGTCATCTTGAAGTACTTCATCTCAATTTGCTGCTCCTTTTTGTGACAAGCAGCTTTGCTTTCACCCTCACAGTCCTGCACAATGCTCCTTTGTGACATCTCACTTTAACAAATACTGGATTTGATGGATGACAGTGGTCATTTTTCCTTAGCTCAGTGGAGCTTCAATGTCTGGACACATTAGAAATTGATGAGAATTGTCCCATCCAAGCTTTGGTTAAGTTCCTCATCAGACATAACATTTCCTTGTTGTGCATCACTGATAAGGGCATCTGTTACAAGTAAGTGCAGTTCCGAAGGTTCTGGAACTTGTTCCCGCAGTTCCAACACTTCTGAAGTACCTTTCCGCAGTTCCAAAGGTTCTGGAATTCTGGAACCATCAGAACTCTTCAACACTCTTCTACCTGAATGGAAGCCTGAGGATGGACTACCCCTAGAATGCTATTGGACTCTATTCCCCGAAGATTATGCTCCATATGGTTATATGGAGATCCCTATCCTTGACTCACCTTGTTCCTCTTTTGTTCCATTTTTGTAGCTCTTACCATGTGGCCCCAGAATCGCTCTTGTCATGGACCTCTGCTCCTTCTTTCATCCTCCTTCTGATGGCAGTGTGTTCCCATTTGTACCATTGATCCATGAGGCCATTATAGTGTACAATGTGCCCTGTCCCATCGCCTTTCCCTTTCCAGAATGGTTTTAAGCTGTATAAATACCTAGTAGTTTTCCTGCATACTCCTCAGCTAGATCTGTGCAATCATACACAGTATTTAGTCTCATCCTGCCTGAGTCTCGAGTCTCAGCAGAGAACCCCTAGGATTTCTATAGGACATTGTGTCGCCTTTGAGGACACACTGGGACTAGACATTGCACAAGCATAACAGCATCACTACCCTTCCTCCAAAGATACAGCAACAACACCATTGTCCCCTTATTCTCTCTTTGGCAGAACTGGATGCTCCTGCCACTGTTGCCATCGCACTGTCTTGTCTTGCAGACTTCAGTCCTTTACTTCAACGACTCACTGTTCATCTTCATCCATCGGATACTTATCCCAACCTTCTATGCCTTCTGCTCAAATGCACAGTGAGCTTCCCATTCGCCAAGGAGCTTCAGATCGAAATTCTGACTGTGCTGGACTATGCTGCATATGCAGTGCCTGACAATGTCGATGCTTTCACATGCACTAGAGTTATTAGCTTCAAAATGGCAAGGTCCAACTGTGGTACAAATCCTTCCAAGACCATAGTAAGTCCACTCTTTTCAGTTACATACTTTTCCTTAACAAACTTTTCTTTGACTATTTCAGAGTTACTGTGTGCCTTGGATGCAAGCATTCCCCTGGGCTGAAGAAGTTTGGATCTACACAAATAGTAAATTTTCTTCCAATGAAGAACTCAAAAAAATGTTTCAGGCCTTCTTGTTGCTCAGAGAAGAACTTAGTATCTGTACCTTGAGGTATGGATAAGATACCCCTTTACCTGATTGTACCCTCCCTCCTGCTGCTCTGGTTAGTTGTACGATAGCTCTCCTACTCAGTTCTGTTGATTGTACTATAGCTATACTCTCTGCTTACTTCTTCTCTGATTGTCTGCTCTGTCTCTGTTCTGTACTATAGCTATACCCTGCCTTTGTTCTGTACATGCATCATATGATATATTTTATTTGTTTTATTTGCCTGCCTGCTTACTTGTGCCCAAAAATTTTCACTACATAGCTAAACAAATGTCCTCCGAAGATAGTATAACACATTCAGGCTGTGATGTACTAGAAGGAATTACAACAACCACTTTCTTCTCACTTCGTACCCACCTGTGGACTTTTAAGAACAAGCCCTGCAGGTCTCCTTGCAACACTAACACCATTTGGTCTTTCGCTGTTGGATTTGCCAGAGTAAGAAAACGTGCAAGGACATGATGATGTTCCATGGCAGCCCCTACATGATTACCAGAAACAGAAAGTGCGATACACCCTGGAGGCACAAGTCCCTCATCATTGGAGAACTGATCAGGTCCAGTATGCATAACACACTTCACATAGTTTCCTGCGCGATACCAAGCGTCAGCCTTGAAACATAGCTTATGCAGGGCAAAATTGCAGAAGTTGTCATTGAATAACCACTTCACGCAATCTACATGTTATGTTAGTGTTATCATTCGACAGTAGTGATGACCCACTAACCCTTGTCAATTGCTGTGTCCTCTGCTGTAATCCTCCAGACATCTGATTCGTTTTCTTCCAAAACTTTTGGTGAAGGGGGTGGTGTTTTGTTCCGGACTAGGGTTGGCAAGCAAATGAAAGACTGTTTTATCATGTTTTTGAGTCCAAGCATATATGGCCCAGGAAGCATTGTTCCATTCAAGAGCACACCACCCCTAAAAAATATTGGTGGTATCATGTATATCAACAATATAAGAGAAACTTACTTAGTAGCCAACCATGCATTCTTGATCTCCACAGAGTGATGTCCAAAGAATGATACTACACTAGTAGCGTGATTGATGGCATGGAGTGTGGCATGAAAACCTTTGTGCTCTCCTCGGATTATCCATACATTACAACTGATCGAGCGTCACATGGCCTGTTCTAAGGAATACTCCATAAGCCGTGCACATAATCAAATCGGGGTCCTGATCTAGAATGCATCTGTCACAATAAATGTCATGAAGGAATATTCATCACTCACAATACAGCAGTCTGCCTCAGAGAGAAGTTCAACCTCAGCTTTTGAAAACTCGACGGCTCGTATGATGCCAATGGTGTCATGCAGTTCACCTCACCTGATTTGTAGAGTATTGCTGACAGATACTCCATAGCCCTGCTCCTCCATGTAGCTGAGCAAAAGTTCCGGCTTTGTGACCTCAAGTTCATCCAAGTGAAAGATTGACGTTTCTTCGACTTCAACTTTCTTAGAATGCCAAACTGACACCCATACGAATCCATGGTCAGCGAAACTTTCGATGAAACCTTTCTTTCTGCAATGTTGTTGACCACACAAGATCTTAACTAGATCTCCGGCCATATTTTCATCAAAACTTGGACCGGAGTGATGAAGTATGTTGGTGGGTAAACCAGGATATTTTGAGGTCGTTGAGAACACGTGAGGCGTCAAATGCATTTCCAAGAAAATGGAAGGCACGACAACCTTCAAAAAGACTTAATAAGGATAGATTACTGGATAAAGTAACTTACCACTTTTAGATCGCATAAAAGAAGAGTAGTGTCCTTCTCAGCAGTGGAGATGATGGTGGCTGTACAGCTGCGATGAACACCAGCAAGTACCCTCATAGTATCACTATGCCTGAAGATGCAGCAGACATTGACAAACAGTACTTTGTAATCGAATGCGGTGAGTTCATGATCGCAAGACTGTATAGACACTGTTGATTGGCCATGATCCAGGAATATAATAGTTTCTCATTCATCCATGAATGAGCCAGACAAAGGGTGTACAAGATCACCTTCTCTCCAGAACTGCATAGAGAAAGTAAAGTACATGTAGTCTATGAGGACAGGGTCAATCTGCGCTTCAGTGTGGAGTGCAATACAATCAGGATGGGGTACTTCGATGATGGTAATGGAACCTTTCGGAAACCTGTGTCAGAGAAGACCATGGGAGTATTGCTTGTTTTGGCAGCTAAGCATGCCATCTGCATCTGATGAAAGAACTTGCAGCCCTGCGGCTTTGGCAGCTAACGGATCAAAGAACTTCCTCTCTGCTTTCTTCTGCATCTTCACTTCCGGCGGGACATCTTTGTCTATCATATCATATGGCCACTGATGTGGGACCACAAGGACTTTGCAGGAGAGTTCATTGGCCAAGATAACGTAGCTGATATCATGCTGATATGCTCCGCATTGAGTAACATGGACCCATGAAAATGGCTGAGCGCATGGGTGCCATATGTGAGCAGCAGGAATGTCCTCATCAGCGAGAATCTTGATTTCACGCATAGCGGCAAGGTGAGATGGAGGACAAGCATTCCTGATTTGAAGAGGACTCGAAGCTTTGACATATAGTTTGTCGAGCATCCTGAGAACATCCCAGCATTATAAGCCATTCTTCTGAAAAGAAGAACTGTAATACTGCACCATGCCCCCTGGAGTAAAAAAAATGTAAGATTCATAGAGACATATCTCAGACAACTTACTTGAAGCAAATGTGACAATGTACACCCTTTCTCCACTTGCAGGAAGGATGGCAAGAAAATAGGAACCATGGGACCTTGAGCTCCAGCAGTGTCACAGTGTTGACCCCTGACACTTGATTCTCCCGTTTCATAATGGGCGACAAGACATTCCAATTGTTTGGCATAAGCTGCCTTTCCAGCTGGCTGAACATCAGAGCAAATGCAAGTCAAGTCATCACCCTCCTCATCTTCATCTGATTCTCCCTCTTCAGTGGTGGCATCAATATAAATAGAACTGCCAGTTTTGCGATGTTTGGCAGAGTGTCAAGATGGGCATGATGATGGGTATGATGTGCCTCAACCTGAATCAGATCCAGAGGTGGCCACAGACGCTGTGATAGAGTGACCAAGAGTGACCATCTCTTCTTTGACAATTTGAAGAGCACAGGGTTTTGACGGCGCACTTGCTGCGAGGAGGTTGTCGTCAGTGTCTTCATCTGCAGGGCATGATGCCTCAAACACTGCATTGAACAGATCCCTCCATTCCTCATAGACATACCGGCTCCCAAAGTGGCTTTCCATCATCACAGCTAAGTAGGGATATTCATGTACCCTGGCCGCCCAATCTCTTATGAGACTCCACGCAGAGATATCTTGATGCAGAGATGAAGATTTAACTGCACATCATGTTAACAAGCAGTAACAAAACATGATAGATAACCAACCTAGTGGAGTTGAAGGTGACTTTACACCTTGTGCAAGAGTTTCTGACTCAAGATGTGAGGGTAAAGACAACAAAGTACCTTATAAATTGTGGCATTAGAGCAAGCAAAGGAAAATAAAAGGTAGTTACCATATTTCTCCAAAACTGACTTGATCTCCTGGAGGCCGACTCCACCCTTGAAGGTGATGACTTCAATGAGCATGGCCCATTCATCAGGATCATACTCTGCTGTTAAGACCGGGTCGGACTTGGCGGACAAACTCCGTAGGAGCTCTGTAAATCTTGATGAAAAGGGGATAGAGTAGGACTTTGGCTTCAGCGACTCGGAGTGGAGCGCTGCGTCCTTGTCGGATCGTTGGTGGTCCCAGATTTCAGAGGAGCAGGGAAATGATGAGAAGCAAGGGAAGACAGGGAAGTTAGATTTGTCTGGGTTGTCTAAGTCGTCTAGGTTGATAACTAGCTAAAGTACAGGTGACATGACAGGACTATATATACGGAGGTCGGAGGCGGTGTACAAAGGCAATGACGGGAAACATAAGTAAGCAGAGCCGGAGAAATGGAGATGGAAAGGAAACATAAGCAGAGCTGTGTGAACACAGGATCAGAGAAATCTAAGAGGCGAGACTAGTACATAAGGAGAACAAAGCGTAACGTAACTAGAATGTACAAGGAGCGGAGAAGCGGAGAAGCAGAGGAACATAGAAGCGGAGGAGCGGAGGAGCGGAGGAGTGTAGGAGCGGAGGAGCGGAGGAGTGTAGGAGCGGAGGAGTGGAGGAACAGAGGAGCGGAGGAGGGCTAGGATTAGGGATATGACAGATGAGTCGGCAAACTCAAGCTCAAGAAGTTGGAATGCATGGGTAGAAGTGATCATGTTTCACCCAAACTTTTCAAGTATTTGAAGGGCAGCAGAATTGTACATTGTTGGTGAGATTTTGAACAGGGGAGGTTCAGGAGATAACATTGTGGTTGAGTAAAAGAAGTTGCATGGGCTTGGACCCCTGCAGATAACTTGAGTTTAAATCACATTGGAAATTGACCACATACCTTCTCCCCATCACCAACTTACATGGCAACGCCATTTTTACATTATATGGCTTGCATCTTTCACAGCTCGCATCTTTGCATTACGTAGTGTTACATAGATAAAACTACTACGTTAATAATTATAGTGCTATTAGTGCTATTACACGCTATGGTTGGTAGGAGGAAGAGAAGGTGTTCACACACATGTCGGTGGGTACTTATTGTGAATTGAACTCAGTCCGGGCGACACTGGGAAAAACCATGTGATCTGTTGACTTATTTTTTTTCGCAGCTAAGTCCACAGATCACATGGTTTTTCCCAGTGTTGCCTGGACTGAGTTTGATTCACAATAAGTACCCACTGACATGCATGTGAACACCTTCTCTTCCTCCCACCAACCAAAGAGTATTAGTAGTACTATGTACTGTAATAATGTAACAATGTAACCTGAGCCAGTGAAAACGGCATTACTGCGTACATCTCCAGACGTCCATCGGCAGTCCAAGTAGTAAATATGGATTTGCCCTAATAAATCACCCAAGCGACGTTGTTGGGCAGAGGTATGTGCCCCAAATTATTATCAAATATAAGTATTGAATCTCGCAGGATATCAAGAAGGTACTACAAATACAATATATCTGGTGCTTCTTGCTGCCTGTTTTCCATTCTTCTATTCATAGCTTCGTGTCTAGGATATTCCAGTACTATCTCTGAGCTTCCCTCAACCCCGAAATCACCCCTTGTATCCTCATTGGCCTGATTGGCGGTCCCTTCAAGGTCTTGTTCGGTGAAGATAGTTGCGGACTGTGCTTCACCGACCAACTGTGCATGGCCTGTCCTGTTCACTTCATGCAGAAATGCCTCCTTGAGGTGCAGCATCACGTAGGTCGCATATTCTCGGTACCTGTTTGGGTTCTAATATACATCAGACACAGGAAGAAGGGTATCTTCATACGGTGAGCACTTACAATTGCTTGTATCATGAAGACTAGGAGTAAAGCAATACTGAGCAGTTGCTTCAGGACTTGGAACATAGTGAATATGTGGACTATCCAGTCGTGCTTGCCAACATCTGCTTGTGATATGCCCTTTGGCTTTTTCCATATGGAAATCTTGGGGTCCCCATCATTGCTGGATGAAGCTGCCATGATCAGGTAGAAGTTATCCTTCTCATATGTCTAACAAATGTTCCTGATCACATTTGATGACAGTTACAACTATGCTCACCATTAACATCTGTGTTCAGCCTTGTTTTGCATGTTGCAATGTGTCAAGCAACCTCCCGTTTTCTCTACTGAAAACATATACCAAGCTGTATTCACTCCCACCCACAACTTCCTCTGCTCCAGCAGCAAATGCAACTTGCTTGGGATATGTCTTTGTTGGCCTAGTATCATAGATATGTACACATGTTCTGTTATCAAACCAATGCAGGCTGAACCCGCTGACAGCATTGTCGACAGTGAAAAAAGTTGGACCTTCATCTACTGCCACAAAGCCTCTGGCTGCAGGTAAGCTGGCATGATCTACCTGTACATATCGAGACTTACATCATCATACCCAGAGACCGTTCTCCCAGGATTAAACCATCTTTTCCATGAAGCGTACACCTGTAATAACATAAGGGCTTCATTATCGCTGCATAAAACAAGGCTTCACTCACATCTCTCTGTTATACATTCTGAAGACCATGATATCCTGTCCATGGAAATATAATGCACATGGAACTATCATAGGCAGCTCGATGCTAAAGGCAATTGACAAGTAATATCCTGCATCTAGGGTCCAAACTTGTACTCACTTATCTCGGATACCTGTGACAATGCACGTATTGGTGGTGTCAGGATTATCAAGGGACATATGCATGATCTCATGACCATTCCCAATTTGTCTGGTGCAAATCTCTTCAAATTTCAATCCTGAACCTTGGTGCAAAAGCAATAAGGAGTCAAGGCCAGTACCACAGCATAAGGCCTCCTGCAGATCATCTTTGTGAGTAACCCACAGCATGCATGTGATCAGATTGCAAATTTTTCTGATTTGGGTGGGTTTAGGGAGTTCTTTTTGATGCTCCAGGTCCCATACTCTCAGCCCATCAAACTCTATCCTTTAGTGAGCTTTGAGAATTTGTGTTTTACGAAATCACTAACCACCGCTAGCCAATAGTTCACCTTTGCATGAAACTGAGAGACAGAGAATAGTGTCTTGATGCCCCTGCAAATGGCACACTAACTTGTATCGTGAAGACAGATATGAGAACATGACAATTATTTCGTAGGAGAGCTGTGCGACCTATGTATTTATTCTGGTTCTGCCCTACACAATTACAGCATTAGTTCAGTTATCATGACGACAACTGTTGTTGTCATCATCATTGGTATGTATTTATTTTAGTTCCACAAGTGATTGATATTTGGTTAATGTTCCTTTACAGCATTGCTTTGGTATCTTGACAACTGTTGTCTTCACATCATGTTCGTCAAGCCCAAATTGATTATAACTGTTGTCTTTTTTTTGTCAGTTTATTGTAATCAGTTTGTTGTTTTCCAGCTACTTTAGTGGACGTAGCGACGATCCTTCACAACCTTCCATCATGACTTGATTGGTATGTGGTCTCAGGTTTAAAAGTTGACAAAGGAAATTGATTTATCCAAGTATGTCGCTTTTGTCCTCTCTTGGTGCTGTTTGGAATTCAATGGTCGCAGAACATGGCCCAAATCCCTCATCATCAGCTTCGGGTAAGATTTGCTTACATCCATGCAACTCCTTATTGACAATTCACGCAGACTCTTCAGTGACAATGGACACCTCTCAAACCGGTAGGCCATATGTCTAGCTGGATATTGTTACGATTCGCGTGTATACCCTACTTCCTTTTCTTTCTTACCTTGACCCGCGTAACAGACAGTGCTCTTGCTGTTCGAGTCCCGCTCGAGCCACTTTATTTCTCTCTTATTCACTTATCTTCACTTACCTATTTAGCGTGACTCATCCGCAGTATCCACAGTTGTATTGCCATCACTTATCTCTGACTCGTTCCCCTTCTTCGCGATTCCATCGCCTTCTGTAGTCGAGTCATCCCCTTTAAGCTCCGCTTTATTCTCTCTTGACTCGCGTATATAAACCCCTCGATACCCTTGATGTATTCCCCAAGTTAGACCTACCCGAATCTACCTTGATCATCGATTCTCCTCGGGTCCCCCAGTCCTCGCCTTACTGTTGAGTAGGCACTCCCTTTGTACCCTCGTCACCGTGTAATCACGCGGTCCCCTTGTCCCTGAGTTGCGACATACGTCGACCAGGTCAACAGCTCACGACATACCGTTGAGGCTGAGGATAAAGGACATCCCTTTATCAAACCCTTGCCACATCAGCTGAATAGCGATGTTAACGTCCACCGCTCCTCGGGTCTACGCCGACGCGTAACAGTTTCAAGGATAACCGGGTTCTCATCGAGGACTTCGTATCCTTCATTCCTGATTAAGTTAATTCGGTGGCTTTCGGCTAGCCCACCACCCTTAACCCTGTCGCCTTCGACGGGGGATTCCTCGGGAGTAAATACATCTTCGTACTATCCTAAGAGTGAGCTAGTCATCTCCTTCGTACATTAAGGGAACGATTGAGTGATCTCAGATCAACTTCATCGATCCTTGCTCTTGACTTGTAAGGGCATGTGTTACTGTGTCCAAAATAAGACTTGCAAGATCCGCAGGCTTCGCCTTCCTCGGATCTTCTTACTCCTGGTATGAGTTCATAATCAATCTCTTTCCTGGGATCTCGATGTTTCTATCGTTCTCTTCCCAATCTAAGACACCGACAAACTGTCGTGCCTTCAATGAGTTGATAGTGCCGCACTGCGGACACTCGCGAATATGTCCTGGCTTCCTTTGCCAGATAACTTTACAGCATGGGCATGTTTCAGGTCTTGTCTGAACAGCCCCTCTTTCCTGAACGGTTTTAGGTGGCGCCGCACCACGGTTTGGTTCTCTGGCCATCGCCGGTTCTAAAGGGCAACCCTCCTTATGGGCGCCTTGCCATCCACAAGCCCTACACTTGGGCTTGGGTGATCTACAATCTTTTGCCAGATGGCCTTGCTTTCCGCATGCAAAGCATGTGGCTGATTTCTTTTTCAAATTTGAAGCACTAGGCTTCGTCGTAAGGGGTTTCAGGGGTCTTGGCCCACTGATGACTTCTCTGGGAATGGAAGGCCCTGCCTCCACTTGGCGGTTCTCGCTTCTAACTGCGAGGCCGTGATCTTTTATTAGTGCTGACTTCCTGAGCGGCGAACTCGTTCGTGGGACCGCTTCTGTGTATCGGCCCATGCCAAGCCTGCGGCTAATGAACGCGAGGGTGGACTTCTTTCCTTCCTTAGCCTCGGGTATCTCCGCAGGTTCCTGGATCATGAGTGGGCATGACTCATCTGCCCATCGTGTGGTCTTGGCAAGGAGCACTGGCTCTGCCTTCTTTTCCGTAACTGGGGCAGGTTCGTCTGCCTTCTTTTCCACAGGAGTGGCTTCTTCTGCCATCTCCCTGGGTTCTTCTTCAACTACCACCTTTGGGTTAGATCGAGAAGCGATCATTCCTTGTGACATAGCAAGAGCATACTGCTCTGCCGTCATGATTCTGTCGTGTGCACATGCGACGTTTCGCACAGCATCTCTGAGTGCTGCAGTGTCGGCTTCCCGAGCCGCCTGCAGTTCTTTAATTGTTTCGGTCTGTTCAGCGACCGTCTGTTTCAGCTGAGCTATCATGGTTGACATGGTAGCCAGTTCGTTGACTAAATAAGATAACTCCAGATGGACTGGAGCGATGACATTGGCGTTGTAGTCCTCCGGGGACCGTGGTTCTTTGACTGCAAAAGGGTCTTCCTCTGCATCGTGAAAGCTTCCTACTGTCTGGGCATCTATTGCCTTTTCAACAGAGGTTCCTTGGAAGAATGCCTTGAGGTCTTCGCTTGCTGAGACTCTCCTTAGCGATCTGGGTGATACAGGGGCCGCTGCCTCCTGTTCATGCGTCATCTCCTCGGCCATAGCTATGCCGTGAGTCGTGGGTGCCTGCTAGGACAGGGCTTCTTTCGCTCTTTTTCCGAAATGGACTTCTAATGAAGCCTCGTGCACCGATGCTATTTCGGCATCTGCCTGTTTCCTAATCCAACCAATCCTAATGGAGCTGAGCTCGCACAGCAGACGTGCGCACAGACACTTGACTGATCGTGGGTCACTCCTAGTGAGTCTGAAAACGTGTCCCGTCCTTATAGGTATTTGCTCAAAGGTACGGCTGTCCCCCGCTTTCCTCTACTAGTTAGGCAACAGGAGCCTGGGTGCTCGCTGTCAAACAGGGGATGTGAATCCAATGAAGGGATGTGGTGGTCTCCTTCCGTACTTCGTCGTCTTGGGGCCCTCCTCACTGAGAGAGTCCGGCTAAGGGTAAAATAAAGAGTAGGAATCGTCGTCGTGCAGCAGAGACCTTTGTCGGTGCTGTGGTAGCTTTGAAGTAGTGAAACAACTCCTATTGCCCTGCAGTAGTGAGGTGTGTAATGGTCCTTTGACCCTTGTATAAAGGTAATGATCCCTTTGGATCCTTATGAGCAATGAT